>VZTS01008107.1:0-63833 GCA_013400795.1 Pluvianellus socialis
TTGAAACCCCCCCACCATGGCTGGCTGTAAAGGAAATATCTTCACTAATGCAGACACCAGAGTCTTGCACAAATACAGCTTTCCCAAGCATTAGGAGAGAAATCAGTCCTGTGTCGCTCACACCAGGACAAACGGCAAGAAAGAGCTGCACAGGCAATGGAATCGGGGACAGGTATCCTGGGAAGAGCATCGGGCTGCTGCCCGGCTGTGGAGGGATGGGGTCGGGGCGGCCAAGGTGCAGCTGGACGCAAAGAATGATAAGAAAAGCTTCTGTGGGTACGTCAGCCAGAAAAGGGAGGTCAAAGAAAGCGTATATCCCTGACAAGCGAGACTGGCAAAATGGTAACTCTTATTCTACACGTCCGGCGATTTCGCATGCCGTGTCCAACAGTGATGTTGTGTTGAGGCAGCTAAACCCAACGCCAGAGCCCGGTCACCTGCCACGTGCCTCACCAGCTCGAGCAAACGCAGGAGAAAACACTCAAATAAACATCATCACTCGATGAAATATTACAACATATTTTCCCCAGGCAATTCAAGGTGGTGTCCTGTTTAGTGAGCGCCGCTCTCCAGGTTTTTTCTTCTGAGGCAGTGGGTTGGTTTGTCTGGTTTTTTGGGTTTCTTTGGTGTTTTTTTTTTAAGAAAAAGCTTCCCAACCCTTCTGTGCACTTGTGATAGAATCCACATTCTTCAAAATCACTTTCAGGTTCACCTGTGCTATTTCTTTGCACAGGTGTTTTGTACGTACAAAACCCGTGCATGTACCAAGGAACAGGGGTAGGAAAATTGTGGCAAAACAAGGTCTTGTTGAACAGAAGATAAAATCAGTTTGACTGTGACTTGCCTTGTTATGTGACCTGCCGTTAAATTGGTATGATTTTCAAACGAACTCTAAATGCTTGGAGTTTTAAAGATTTTTAAAATTTTATTTAGAATACTAGTGCTCAGATTCTTGTGATTTAGATGAGAATTATCATCAACAGCAACAGAAAACAAACTCTGCGCTCTAACGGTGTAATAATTTAGAAGACTGCTTGCATTTCGAATGGTATGAAAATAGTTACTAAAAATACATCAAAACTCTTATGAAGACTTCCTGACTGTACTTATCTATAATTCTTTTCTAGCAGGCATTTATGAGGCTTATAGACATGCTTATATTTCTGGAAAAGGATATACTATTTATTACGGCTAAGGTAATTTCTTACGTTGCATAATACCTGCTGTCTTACTTTCAGGGAAGCCAAAGATAAGTTTTAAGGTTTATGGGGCTTTGTAGTGCGTTATAAAGAGATTTTTGCAGGATGTAGGTGACTTAGGACGTGCCAGGCTAGTTATATGCAGTCACTGTTGAAAATATATAAATGTGAATTTGATTTAGAAATAACCGTTATCTGAAAACGGCTGTATGAGTAGCATAGTTTCCATCTACGCTGTGAGATGGATTATAATAACACTGTACTCTCTCTTTGGTAAACTAAGGCCATTTGGTTCATCTAACCCAGCCAATTATTCTTTTTTTTTGTGTCTGAAATGGTGTGCGGGGGGGTTGTCGTTGTTGCTAATGAAGGAAATAAGCATTTGCTTCCACAATGGAACAGATTTTGATAACAGGATTGTTCCTAATATTTTAGTTCCTGTCATGTCAGGGCTTTTATGATAAACATTGGTTAAAGGTCTTACTCCATTCTAAAAGGCTTAGAAATATTTTGTGTGGCTCATTCAGGGTTTGTGGGTTTGGTTTCAATGTAAACGACAGTAGCGTGGGTTTTGTCATACCTGTTGGCTTTGAAATACAGCCTATATGCTTTATAAGCAAAGAAATGTGTACCGTTTAGAAAGCATGAAATGCAGATGTTTGGCATCATGCAAAGTGCTTATTTTGACTGGCTGAATGTTCTCATGGGCGACGATGCAGACATTTAGATTTCATAAATGGTTGCTTTTCAGAGTGGCCGGTAATGGAATTGAAAAAAACCCAGCAGCACGTTGGGCTTTTAGCCTTGAGCAGTGCATAAGGCCTAGTTTGAGAAGCAGTTATGAAAAGAGGAGTTTTATACATATGGCGATACACTTAAATTCAAAATCTTTGTAGGAATAACCCACTTGCTCAGTTTAGCAGTAGCTATATACAGATTAAAAAATTTTTAAGAGGGAATTAGAAGGGGCAAATAAATAGTTAAAATAAATACTTTAAAATATTAAAATTAATTAATTAAAAGTTAAAATAAAACAAAATAGTTAAAATAAAATAAAATAAATAAATAAAAAATAGTTAAAATGCTCACAAATAGCAGGGAATATTTCAGAGCATGAGTGGAGAGGGAAAAAAAAGGCCAGCGTTCCTAAGCAGGTTCCTGTTGGAAGCAGACACAGTATTTTTAAAAGTGAAAATTGTATCTAAACAGAGAAAAGAGCGAAAGCTCAGGCATAATATTGCAGCGTTGCGATTAAGTCAAACGAAAACAGGTTCAAGCAGAACTTACTCATGTGCAACCCCCCCAAAACTTGTTTAAGTTGTAGAAATACCACCGGAAGGGAACTAATAGACCGCTGAGATTTCAAATTTGAGCTCAATGAAGTTACAGCCGTAACACACAAAGCACAATCGTTGTGATCATTACTCATTGCACTTGTTACTCAGCATACGGGAGCTAGGGTCCACCTAATGAGCAGCAAACCTAAAGCACGTGATGGGCCAGAGAAGAGGTAATTAATCAAGAAGATAGTAATCAATTGCCAGAATCAAATAGAACTCATCTGAGACTCCTGAAAGAAGCCTGAAATCGCTTAATTGGTAGCTGTGGTGTGTAATCTCCACCTTAAAGCAGCCTTAGTGGTAGGTGAGCAGGAGATGGCAGAGGAAGGTACTTTTTATTTCTCCTTAAAAGGAGACAACAGGGCTCCGAGCACTTTCTTAGGGTGCTGCAGAGTGAATTGGTTTGAATAACGAGGCTGTACTGTAAGAAAAGGTATATTCCTTATTTTACTTCTAAAACTGTCTATCAACGCAACCTTTTTGAAAGCTGAGTGTTGGGCTAGCGAGATGTTTGGGCTGGTCCACTGGGGCTACTTCAAGGTGGTTTGTGTCTTATTGTATTGGTGGAATTTGGAATTTTTTCTCTTTGTGAGTGGAAAGGTATTTTAAAGATTGAAAGAGCCTATCAAAAGGTAGGTTAGCAGCAGATATGTCTGATTTCCTGTAAAACGTGCCTGATAACTGTTAGTAAATTCCTATTGTATCGTTGTTCCCAGCAGATGCATCTTTATAGTGCTCCGGGAGGTCCCACATAGGTTGGATAACTAGTGGTAGTTATGAGAGAGCATTAAAGTTCATGAGGAAGAAAACCAGTTTCTAGTTTTAGTTCTTGAATATTAGATGCAGCAAAAAAAAAAAAAGAGATGTTCAAAACTGTAATTTTACAGTCCCCTGGAGGGATGTAAGAGAAGAGGAACAGCAGCAAACTCTGAGTTGCCTTGGTCAAGGAGAACGCGAGAGGGGGGTCATCAAGAGAGGGTGAACTGAGTCATTGCTCTGCTTGGAGAAACATCTGGGGACGGAGAACCAGAATGAGCTTTGGGTATTTGGTGGGTTTTTGGAGCGGAGATGGAGTGTTTTGTTCTTTTCTTAACATCAGGTGGGATGCGTGAGGGGATGTCCCCAGCAGAGAATGCGACAACGTCATCATGAGGCTTCGTCACCAAAGCTGTGTTTGAATTGCCTCAGGCAGAAAAGGCAAGTGAATTTGCACCTTCTGTTTCTCAGGTGAGCTTTCCTGGGTTGTGCTTTGGTGTAAAATGTATTTTCTTTCTTCTCCATCTGTATTTTACAACAGAATCGTTATCTCCTAATTATTGAAAGAAAAGCAGTTGGCACTTAGGCTCACTCTGACACCTACTTTCCTGAAGGTATGCCAGGAAAGGGACGGACTTATATATATTTTGCTTTTCTTAGTCTTGGTTGGTTAGGCCTAGGCAACTTCCTGGTCAGCGTGCAAGATATTTTTTTATGCCCTTTAAAATGTCTAGCTTTGTCCCTGGAGTCCTGTCATAGGATCCTAACTTTCAGACTTGGGACTAAGCAGCTGGAAATTAAAATGAAAGGGAACTTGTAGATGCCCAAGTCTTTTATTACATCTAATTCTTATCAAAGTATTGAAAAGACCTGAAGACATCTACGAAAATTGAACTGCCTGCTGATCTCAAATCAGCGAGAAGTAGGAGACATGGGAGTTAATTGGGTAAATAGTTTTTTCTCATTCTAGTGCTGTTCTCTGGGAATCCATTCAAGCCTCAAAGAAAGAACTATTTAATAAGAATCCTTTGGTTGTAAGTACCAGTGAGCTCTCGTGCCTCCATGAATTAACTTACTAACTAGGGCAATTTTTTTCTTTCCATTTTTTTTAACATAAAAGTTTGCGCTAGATATAGTTAGATATTATGATAGAGTGTTGAGTAAGACCTAGAAAATCAGTCCTCCTCTCTTCCATCTATTAGATCTTGATGATCTCTTTGATCCTCAACCCATTATTAGAGATTTTAATTGCCGTTGTATCCCTTGCTTGGACTGACAACTGCGGAACTTGCTTCTGAGTCATTTCTGCCCAGAGCAGGCAGAGACTATCGTGCTGAACACATACCCGCCATCTGACTACCAAGTCTGATACATGGTTTTATCTTGAATCATACTTTGCTTTTTTCTTTTTTATTTTTATTTTTTTTCTGGAACAAACAAGATCTATTTGAAAGCGCTAGGAGCATAGCAAACCTCACTGGTTTTCGAAATGGTTTGGAGACAGGCTCTTTAAAAGAGTAGAAAAGTTCAAGCTTCTCCTAGCTTGTGCCAGGAGATTTAGACTGTATTCCCAGTCCTATTTTCTGTCTTTTTACTTGAGGTGCAGGAACAACTTGGCCTCCTTGCTGGCTTCACACACGCTTTCTTTGCCGGATGTGTCTGCGCTTTTGACTGCAAAATTCAGATATTGCTTATGTATTAGGTGATCTGTGAGTCTGAGCCACAAAAGATGCAAAATCCTTAGTTACAGGAACTCTTTGCAGAGATGCCTTCTGGTTTTCCTTTTATTTAAAGGCTAACAAAGTTTTTAGACTCCTAAGTTCTTCGTTCTTTAAATGGAGGCTTTTGAAAATTAACATTCCCGTCACTAGGACGGTGCGGTAAACAGCAAGTAGCCGTACTGCCAAGTGACATGGAAAGGCAGGAGTTGCCTTTGGATCCGAGTGGAGCTCTTTGAGCATGGTTTGTACTGTGAAATGTTTTTAAATGTTGTGTACTTTTCAACACTCTATAAATGGAAATAAGATTATGGCTAAACATGCGGCTTTAAAACGAGTAGTATGTTTACTTGCAGATTTTACTTTGCATGCCCCAGAGTACAAAGATTATTTTTCCCCCCCTTAGTGAAATTCAATAAGTGTTGGAATTGTATTTATAGTAGAAAATCTATTTCAGAAACTACTTGCCTCGAAAGAATAAGCATGTTAATTTTAACTAGTCACAGTCGGCTACGTTTATTCCAAAAGTAAAATAGAAATTTTTGTTTATTAATGTACTATCTACTGCCTTCCAGGCAAACTAAAATAATTTTGTTCCTTCCTAGTACATCTATTTTGGAATTGCCACTACTGTTGCCTTCTGAATCTTAAGAAAGTCTGCAAAGAGACTTACTCTAAGACCAATTCACCCGCTATTTGAAAACACTGATATATATTTATGCTATTTTAAGGAAAGTAAGGAAAGAAGATGAAATGGTTTTAGCACGCAGTGGTCCATATTATAGTATCTGTAGGTGTGTTATAGCTTCATTTGTGTTGAATTAAAAGATTAACAGATGTATTTAATTGAAAATACTCATATATAGTTGGACAAATTCTTTGGAGCAGGTAGGCTGGCATGGATACTAGCAAATGTTTATTCTCCTTTTTTTTTTTTCTGTGTGTGAACAGCAAGATCGTTATGTCTGGCATTTATATCTGATCCACACTGGCAAAGCGGTTTGTTTAAATGTTAAATTTGTCGAAGTATTTCTTTCCATCTCAATGCAGATGGGAAGTTCTATAGTTGCCTGTAGAGCTGTTAGAAGCAGAATGCAGTAGATTCTGGTATTTTTTTAATTCACTTTCCAATGGGTAGCTGAAAGAAAAAGGTATTCCAGCATCAGTCATATCACAGATGCCGATGTGGTGATTCTAACTAACATAAAAACATGAGTGATTACTCTTAAGGTTTTACTACTGTGAAGTTTAACAAAAACACAGTTCTCCATTTTTTCCACGGACAGCACACATCTATCTTAGAAACATCTTAAGTTGCGTATTGCAGGGTGTCCCCCAGGTTGGTGGGTTTGGTTTGGTTTTTTGGTTTTTCCTTTTAAACATTCCAAACTAGACACGCTATTTCTATTGAAATTGTAATTTCTTATATACCTAAAAGAGAGCAGAATTGGTTGCACGTATGTGAATGTGAATTATCTGTGGCCTCCCTATTGGGTGATAACTCGTGAAGGTCTGTTCCATATCTTTATAAAGCCATAGTCTAAGTTTCAGTTATTTGTGTGTCCTGGGAAGTTATTTTTGCCCTCCATGGAGATCTCTTTCAGGTAGAGCACCTACTCAGAACTATAAATTCAATTGCTGTTTATTTAATCTTACTACTATATCTACGCTTTGAATTTTCACGTGGATGGTCTGAGAACAGGAGATCTTTGTCAGGAGTCCAACTGGGCACACGGCCGGAGTGTCAAATGCCCAGATTTCGGAATTTGATGGAATACGCAGGCCTGGCAGCCTGTTGGAAAGTGCAGCTTTCAGGCTGTGCTCTGCTCACTGCTGTTAACGGCTGTATGTGATAAGGACAGTTTAAAATGGGCACTAGATAAATTGAATGATACAGAACAGAGTGGTATGGAGAAGGTACTGGGTGCTGATGGGCATTCAGTGGTTGTAGTGGTGATCTGCTGGGGCTTCTCCATACAGACATTCTCATGAGTTCTGCCACTTTAGGCCGCAGCTCGAGTGCTGGGTTCAGTTTTGGGCACCGCAGTATGGGAGAGACATTGAGGGGCTGGAGCGTGTCCAGAGAAGGGCAACGGAGCTGGGGAGGGGTCTGGAGAACAAGTCTCCTGAGGAGCGGCTGAGGGAGTTGGGATTGTTCAGCCTGGAGAAGAGAAGGTTGAGGGGAGACCTTCTCACTCTCCTCAATTGCCTGAAAGGAGGTTATAGCCAGGGGGGGTCAGTCTCTTCTCCCAAGGAACAAGCAACAGGACAAGAGGAAATGGCCTCAAGTTGTGCCAGGGCAGGTTTAGGTTGGATATTGGGAAAAACTCCTTTACCCAAAGGGTTCTCAGGCATTGGCACAGGCTGCCCAGGGAGGTGGTGGCATCGCCGTCCCTGGAGGGATTTCAAAGCCGGGCAGACGTGGTGCTGAGGGACATGGGTTAGGGGTGGGTTTGGCAGAGGTTTATGGTTGGACTCGATGATCTTGAAGGTCTCTTCCAACCCAAGTGATTCTGTGATTCTATGATTCTACTCTTAAACAAAACCTGTCCTCACTTCAAACTGGGTGATTCTGGTAAAGGGTGGCAGCCACGTCACTGAGTTTGGTTTCTCTGTCCTGTTTTGTTTGGTTTTTTTCCTTGCATTAACAGTTTGCACTCTTTCCCCCTATGAGGCAGAGTGCTGCGCTCTCTTCTATGAACTCTTTTCATTCCTAGCTGTGTGCTCCAGTGTGGTAGCATCCCTAACGCTATTGCCGATCGTTAATGTTCTCATAAATCTGAGATACTGATAGCACCAGCAGAAGGGAGAAAAATTATATTCTACTTTGGATATCCTTTACATACAAATATTGATCAAAAATCATAAGCAAAACCCTGACTGACTCCAAACCTCTTCTGCTAAGAGAAGCTCCTGTTTACCATATGGCAGGCCAACTTTTGGTCTTTGTTGCTTGACTGGAGTTTTAGCATCTGTATCATTGGCCTGAAGGCCTTATCCTTTCCAGGAACAGCCTTCGGACTATAGCTGCTTTACGTAGCTGGATTAAGCTGAAACAGATGGCTGGTTGCAAAAGAGAATATAAGAATGCATAGAAATATTCTAAACGCTCTGCTGCTTCTTGTCTTGTTTAACACCAGGTCATTTTGTGATTTCCTTACCCAAATCCTTGCTGAAGATGAAAATGTGCTGTGGGTTGTAAAACTCTTAATTCCCCACCCTTAATGGCCTGACGAAAGATTGAATAATCCTCGTGCAAGTTAGAACATTAACATGAAGTCCACGGAGGCGGTAGGAAACCAGGAAAGCCTAAAAAAGAAAGATCAACGACTTCTGATTAAACGGCATGTTATTTTAATTCTGTCCTGACTTAGTGGATGAGTTCAAATCGGTGGATTTCAGATAAAATCTCTGCTACGCAGTTCGTGTCGCCTGTGTCTGATGCGAGTTGATGCTCAGCATAGAGGTTTATCGTCCCAGGAAGCTGTTTACTAGTTTGGGGTGACCCAGCTTTGTTGATCCTTAAGGGATAGAGCTCTTACTTTTAATGAGCTTGGAGATCTTTATGCTTAATTGATTAGGTAGATTTTTAAAGTAGTAGCGCAGGAATTGCTTGGCTTGAAAAGTTATTTCTGACTGTGGTCCAGTTTTCCAGTATAACCATGAAGGAAGCAGAACTTTGTAGACTGATAGTGTTCTCTTTTTTTTTTTACTTTTCCTCTGCTTATCATCTCCTGTTTTATCCCTGGGCCCTCTGATCTGTTTTTGTTTTAAAATATTAGTCTGATGGACTATTTGTGTGCTAGATGATCAATTCAAAAGATGAGTCAGTGAAAGACTGATGAATCCAGGGCTGCGCTGAATGCAGCAAAAGACATTTTCTACACAGTAGTATTTATTCCTGATTATCAGGTAGTGTGCTTAATATCTCATCTTTTAAGATCCGTGCATCTCCTGATATATTTATTTTGTGGAGAATACTGTTTTGTCTGTGGCATTACACAATATTGGTGTAATAATTACATCAGCAGTTTGTATTAGGCAGGCTTCTGCTATTCCATGGGAAATGGAAAGTAGAGGCAAACGAGGCACTTTGATTGGGACTGATTTCACTTGGTCTTTGAGGGTCAGCTGGCTCCCACATTTGAATTCTAAATTTGAAATTGAAGATAGTGAACATGGATAAGAGAAGAGGTTGAGGGGAGACCTTCTCACTCTCTACAGCTCCCTGAAAGGAGGTTGTAGCAAGGTGGGGGTCAGTCTCTTCTCCCAAGGAACAAGCGACAGGACAAGAGGAAATGGCCTCCAGTTGTGCCAGGGGAGGTTTAGGTTGGATATTGGGAAAAACTTCTTTACCCAAAGGGTTCTCAGGCATTGGCACAGGCTGCCCAGGGAGGTGGTGGAATCGCCGTCCCTGGAGGGATTTAAGATGGGTGGACATGGTGCTGAGGGACATGGGTTAGGGGTGGGTTTGGCAGTGTAGGTTATGGTTGGACTCGATCTTGAAGGTCTCTTCCAACCCAAGTGATTCTGTGATTCTATGATATTTTGCTCTGCGGCCCGGGGAATAAAATGAAGCGGTTGGGTCTTATCTGACTTGCTCCAGGTGAATCGTGTCTACCCCTACTGACATCAACGAGCTTAGAGGAGTAAAAATCAGTGCTGAGTGTGGGTCAGGGTGAAATTCAGCACTATTTGGAACTGAACGTTATTTGTGTTATTTGTAGAGCCTAGTATTTTATCTTTTACTGTCACCTGGAGCATCACTGCAGTCGCCACGAAGCCCTCCCGAGGAGCTCAATGCCTGGCTAAATACTAACTGAATCATTTGCAGAAGTAGTTGACAGAAGGCCGTGTTCGTAACCCCTATCCCAGCGTGCTAAACCCAAAGCTATAAATAACCCGCCTCCTCTCTGCTGCCTGCTGGAATGTTTGCTTTAGCAGACTTTCCCTTTTTCTTAACAAGCATAATTTCTTGCACGTAGTGTGGATAATGAAGGCAAAGCTATTAAGTTTTAATAGAAATAAGTGTTGTTAGTTAATGTTTTAGCTGTTTCAGATTTCCATAATGGTGCAAATTTGATAAAATTTCTCTTAAACTGGGAAATTTTGCTGCTTCAAAATCATTTGTTTGCTAGGAAAGAAAGATTTCGAAGACAAGAACTGTCATCTAACAGCTATGTTGCCAGCAAGATCACCTCAAAAGGTGCTAAAATGCTCTTGAGACTTAGTCAAGATCATGTTTTAATACTTTATTTATTTATTTTCTTGTGAGCCTGGAAATTACGGAGCAGAGTTTACCGGAGAACTCTTGGAGGGGCTGGATGGGTAGATTAAATGCCAACCTGGGCAATGCTTTCCAAGGAGTCTCAAGGAACGGGTCAAAGAATGTCTTTTGCATTTGTGAGACTGCTGGTTGAGTTTATAGCTTCGTTGATCTAATAGTGCTCTAGACTATAACTATCCTGTTTAGCAGAGAAAAAGAGGTCGCTTTCTCAGAGCCTGTGGCCAATTTCCCAGTTGCAAAATACTTATTCCACTTGAAGATCTGCTAGGTGCTCTGGAAAAGGTAATTTCAAGTGGTTTTTTTTTTGAATGTTAAAAGAATGGATTCTTTCTTGGGATTGAATTTTTGGAATTCTATCAAGATATCCATGGCCTCTAGAGAAAACTCTAAAGGTCAACCTCTCCTGCCCCAATTTATGTATAATAGTTGATATTGTGGGTTAGTATGTGTACCTGTTCTGAAAGAATTCAAGGTTAACTCAAGTAATGTGTGATAACTCCAAAGGCTATTGTAACCTCTAAGCTTGGTATGTGTGCCATTGCTTTTCACTTCCATAAATCCGTATTTTCTTTACGTATTATATCTAAATCCTTCCTAATACCAATGTCCTAGTGCTCTGAGGAAGTAGAATGAAGGGAAACTAGTTACTTCAGTTGGAGAAGGTTATTCTTAAAGACAAGAAAAAATTAAATTTCTGACTTGGCAAACATCGCGTTTCCCATCACAATGTTTTCATGATGAAAATACCTGTTAGATGTTCTTTGAAAAGAAAATGGTTCTTAGGGCCTTGTGAGATGAAATCCAGTCTCTTTTTTTTTTAATGTTGTGATGAAGGAGCTGGTATTGTTTCCAAGTGACATTGATGAAAATGGGGTTTAAAGGATGAAGTAACCCCTAGTGAGGCAGAAATAAAGATTCTTGTGCATCTCCTGGGATGTTAGAAGAAGCCAGGGACTGTAATTCCCTTGAATGAAAGGACAAGGGGATCTTCTGGCAATCCCTAAGTGGAAGCTGCTGCCCAAAGATGTGTTAAATTGCCATGTATGCTTTGGAGACGAGAAGCCTTACTGGTATATGACTCTTCCAGGCGTATCTGTATATTCCCAGAGTTGCTATAGGAACGTGATTTTAGATAGAGTTAAGTAGAGAATAAACTGAGAACTTAATGTACAGTACTTTCTGATGAATGAGACGTCCTTTAATGCCTCGCATCTTGATGCCATCTGGACTATAGTTCATTATTATTCCACTATGCCATATAGGTTCCTTCTGAAATATACTTTAATTACGCTTCAGCAATAAAGACTGAGTACAATACACTATTTGAGCGCTGGAGGAAGTGCTGCTCTGCAGGGGATGGGTCATTCGCAGCAATAAGTAGAAGGCTTAATAACAGATCTCTCAATTTCCTCTTACGTACGTTAAAAATAGGCCTGTAAAAATCCCTAAGCGTGCATGCGCTTTGCATAAAACTTCAAATAACAATTCTGGGAATTGACTGTACCAAACTCTTCTCTTTTTTTTTTTGAGCATAATAGTCTTTTTAATTTAGACTTCTGATGGAGGATGTTGCCTGACCACAGTGCATTTTCAAAGTTAATGAACCTTTCCTTTGGTTATATTGACTGAGAAATAAATGGCAGCGCTGACTCTAGTTGCTGGTGCTCAAACGGTGTTCCTGGTGTTCAAATGTAAGGGCTGATACTGAGAAATGCTGAACTAGTTAGTCATCGAGAGGATGATTTGCAATGACATATTTAGAGGCATAAAATAGAGGAAAAAATAGACAAAACAGAAGTCTTCATCAGTGAAAATGTACGGTGATGGTAATGAAATGAGAATTTAACAGGCTTTAGACAAGCACAGTGAGAATTAGAAGTGACGTGCACCAAAATATTTCTTAGGTGATACAGGTTGCTGTATACCTTTTATATAAATTATATGCAGATGATTTCTAGGTGATACAGGTTGCTACCAAAGCTTCATAGTAGTTTCCTCTAAGCACCATTTTCCCTGTTCTTCAGTGTTAGGGGTGTCCAGCTGTGACCTGAAACCCAGCAGCTTCAGGAGAGATTCGGTGCTCCCTGCTGGATCCCCACTGCTTCGTTGCAGTCTCTTTTTCTTTCTTTTTTCATCAGAGACAAACAAGGTCACGTATCAGACAAACTGTAATCTCGGTTTTATCATTTGGCTGCCGTCTAGACCTTTAGATTTTGAGTGTGTGTGTTGCAGATTCATTCTGCGTAAAATCTCCAGAGACTCACCTTTTCCTCTTCCACACAACTCAAACTTCCCCCTGAGTATTGTTACTTTGAGATATAATAGAGATAGAAGGCTTGCCAGTTAAAGGAATTTTATTTAAATGATCCATAAGTTCTCACTTCATGACGTGATATTATGATCATGACAAATGATATGCGTGTGTTTTATTTTAGCTTGCTTTCTTTGATATTTTTTTTTAAAAAGTCTCTTGTAACGTCAGATCCCCTTCTCATTGCGAAGAATGACATGATGAAGTGGCACCAAGAAATTAAACTGAATTAGTTTTCATTAACTTAGGAGCAAGGATTTCTGATGTACGTGAGGGTGTATGTACTACAGGCAGGACAGCTGGAAGAAAATCTTTCTGCGTGAATCTATGGAGGTTCTGCCTGAACAGGGATGTTGATCCACATTGGACTGTGTGGACCCACGGAGCCCCGCTGGTGGCCCTCCAGAGAGCCAACTTGTGTGAAAGGGATGTATAGCTGGAAGGTGTTTAGTTGCACCGGGTAGAGATTTGGATATAAAAGACATGGGAACACAAAAAAGTTGTCATTGGGAGGCTTCTAGATAGTCTGGAAAGACTAGCGCCGAAAGGGAAGGAAGGAGACCTGGGTCACGAGAAGAATGGCTCTGGCACAGCGGAGTGTGTGCTACCTCCTCCTCCTAGCCACAGTGAGCATGTGGCATATTACAAAAATCTGGGAGAAGATGGGAGTTTGGAGAAGACAGAGCCACACATAGTAATAAAAAATGGGAAGCATCTCTACCCGCCTCCCTCCACCCCCAATCAAAAAATTGGTTTTCAGAGTCTTTGAGTTGCCGTCCTGGGAGACGGACTGCTCGACTGGAACCGAAATCTCAGCCCTAATGGCAAAGTGATTCTCAAGTGCTGTGGAGGTGGTAAGAGACAAGTATCTCTTGGTGAAATTGCTCTCAGATAATGGAAGGATCTGGAGGACTGAGTTAAGGTTTATAAGGGATGTACTTAGCATATCTGTAGGAAATATGTTGTTCCTGAGTGGAAAAATTAGTGTTGGGAATAGCTTAGACTTGGCTGTGACTAGTAGAAAGAGGACTTTCTTGAACTGAAAAACTGAGAATTTAGATTAAAATGAACACAAGTCAAATTCATGACTTTAAAAATACATAAATAAATGGGATGAATGCGTGTCAAAAAAGTAGAGTTAAGCCAACTTGTGGGAAGGCCATCTGCAGGGGAACAGCAGTGCAGACGTGCTTGCTGCTTTCACAAGAAATTGTGAACTGCAGCTATCCTGATGTGGAGAAATGACAGGAAAATAATGATAGATTGGTAAGACTGCACCAGGAACTCCAAAAGGTCTTGGGGAACAAAGAGAGTATTCAAAGAGTATGAAGCCGCAGGAAAAATGGGAAAAAGATAGGGCTGAAAAGGTCAAGGTACCACATTACATCAGTGGAGGAAGAGAAAAGGTTTATAAAATAAATAAATAAGAATTCTTATACCAGTGAAATGTCTCACTGATGTGGAAAAGGCACTTAAAGCTTCAGCCTTCTCAAATAAGGTTATTTCTTGGCTGCTTATTATTAAAAAAAAAAATAACTGGTAAAAAAAAAATAGTACAGGGGAGCTGGAGATCGAAGACATTGAAGTCTGCAGGGGGACAGAATAATCACTGTGCAAACGGATGCACTCTCCGAACAAATGGACGGTTGGAGAAGGATGGTTGAAGTCCTACAAGAGGAAATGGGATGTGGGATGTTTTTCCTGGGAGACGCGGTTACCTGCTCCTCTCTGGGATGTTTTTCCTGGGAGACACGGTTGCCTGCTCCTCTCCGGGATGTGGGATGTTTTTTCTGGGAGACACAGTTACCTGCTCCTCTCCGGGATGTGGGATGTTTTTTCTGGGAGACACAGTTACCTGCTCCTCTCCGGGATGTGGGATGTTTTTTCTGGGAGACACAGTTACCTGCTCCTCTCCGGGATGTGGGATGTTTTTTCTGGGAGACGCCGTTGCCTTCTCTCCGGGACATGGGGTGTTTTTTCTGGGAGAAGCTGTTGCCTGCTCCGCACACTGCCCTGCAGGAATCTTCCTCTCTTTGCTCAACCTGCACCTGGGAGCTCCCTGGGGAAAGGGCAGGTTTTCCATGGGGAAAAATGGGACATATTCCCATTTTTCTTCCAAGGGTCCTTACCTGAGCTGCATAGTCTGTAGGCACATAGCATAAATGAAGACTAAACCAATAAATCTCTTATGCACACACATATTCTTTTAATTTCAGTATTTTTTTAAAGACGATGGTAGGAATCCTATCAGTAAACGGAATAACAACCTTCTGCCTCGGCTCCCTCGGGGCTTTGCTGCAGCGTGATAAACCGAGGGACATGAAAACGCTCTTAGCTATAATGAAACCCAAATAATTGTTTAAACTTTTATGAAGTAAGCTGATCTCAAACTGAAGTAATCTGAACGGGCGTTCTCGCTACATCTGGTAATGTAATAAAAGCCACCAACGTTTTCCGCCCCGGTATTAGAAGGGTAATATAAGTGGGGAATTTTTGTTCCTTCGCGTTCTCGGCTGGGCTGGGGTGTGCAGCCCCTGCTTCTTCCTTCCCTGGTGGCTTTCCATCACCCACCTGCCCCCTCAGTCAATGGTAAATTCTGTCGGCTCTGGCCAGAGAGGCCGTTAGAGCAGCTGGTCCGTCGCCAAACTGGGAAATAAGGATTAGACCTTAATCCTTGCACGACAGTCAGGGCTAAAGCCAGTCCAGTCTTTTGATGAGAGAGGCTGAGGTTTGCATTTTAAAGATTTAATTAAACTAGGAGTTTCAAAGGCACTCTGTGCTGACCTGGTTAATTTTTAATGCTGCTTTTTTTTCTTCTTTTTTTTTTTTCCTATGGGCTTCATTAAATTCCATTAGTGTCAGCGCTGGTGACGGCTCTCTAGGTATAGGGGCTGGTCCCCCAAAAGACAGCACCTTTCCTGGCCGCCTTCTCATGGCAATACAGAAGACAATAAGCAGTCCTCTTCTGCATTCCTGTGCTCTTCTGTGGATTTTTTCCTAAATTTAGCATTGGCAAATGTGGAATTTTCCTGTAGAGTGGTTTTCTTTTGCCAGTTTGGGCAGAAGGCTGGTGGTGGAGGAAGAGCGGTGCCGCTCTGGATTGTCCCGTAGGTGGAGGGAGCAGGAGCTGCTGCTCCCTGGCAGATGTGTGTGGCTGTGATAAACATCTGTGTGTGTGTCTGCACAGGGACAAACTAAGCGAGCTCTAACGCCCTGAGAACAGCTTCACTCCTATTCCCCGTTGGAATCTGGCAAGCTAAGGATGCCTGCCTGCCTCCTGACCTAAAAGCGAGATACGGCCCCCGGGAATGTCACAGAAGTTGGATCCAGAGCGACAGAGACCAATTGCGCAGTATGTGCCAGATAGAAAAGCACGTTATATGTTTGAAGAAATAAAATACCTCTTTATAATACTGTCCCTTGCCAAAGTGAGCTACAGTACCTAAAAACTTCAGTGTCGCTGGAGGGCTGGGCTCTGGTAGCTTTATGTTACTGTGGCGTAGTTCAACAATAACACAAATTAAAAAAAAAAAATCACAGATCTCTTACACAAATATAAGCCCTTGCGTTGTTATGTGGAAAACCCTGAAATGCTCTATAATTAATTTTGCTTTCAGAAAATGGATGGATGCTAGCTGCGTTATCAATCCTTCAGGCACAGCCCATTGGGTAAGAAAGGAAAACGGGCCAGATTCAGACATCTGAACAGTTATTGCATGCAGTTTGGGCTTGTACGGTTTCTTACACTGAGTCAGGTGACAGGTTGAATGATTAGCAGAACAGCGTTAGTTAGATGAATAACAATCATCTCGCTATTAATAGACCTTGAAAATATTTCTGGCTTCTGGAATCATTCAGCTGTTTTCTCTGGCAGAGGATGTCTTAATGAAAATTAAAATCATAAAGGGTGTGTTTCTGTTCTTACTCAGGTCCTTTAGTGCTTTCTGAAAGTTGTGCTTGTGGTTCCAAGAACCACTTTACTGTTTGCTCTTTATTATATTAGTGGGTTTATTTAAGTGATAGTTCCACGAAAAGACCTGCCATTAGATGTGTACGCACCCGTCTGGACAATATAAGAACGTGCGTGTATGTATGTGTATAACAGATATATAAAACCAGCTGCATGCATTTGAATAAAATAATGATCTATTTTTCAAGGTTCTGTTTTAAAGGATGTTATTTTGCTTGCTACAGCCAATCTTTATAACTCTGCTTCCCAGTTTTAATGTGTTACTGCTATTCCTCTTTTTTTTTCCCCGATTATTGTGTCTTAGCTTCCAGGTAATTACAGTAACACAATTGATTGGTTTGGACCCTGGAGGTTGATGCCCTTGAGGTACTGGTGTCTGCTGAGAACCTTAGGATAATACCATGGATAAAGGCGCAGCCATTACAGCTTTTCACTCTCCTCCTTGATCCAATAGCATGGTAGGTGGCTAGGTTAGATTTTATTTGGGATTTTCAAAGCTAATAAGTAAGATCTTAGTCCTGGTGAATCAAGGGTTTGTAAACAACTGATCATTTTCAGGAGAAATCTAGAAACTGGAATGACTACCCAGTTGGAAACTGAAGACTTGAAGACACACCAAGATGCATATATAAGAGGTGTCATAATTCCAGGTAGCGGTTCAGGCTGACGTCGTAATTTAGACTCTCTGTCCCATATAACTAATTATTTTACACATGTTAAGGTCACTGAAAGCTGGTGGAGGGCTCTGGAGCACAAGTCTCCTGAGGAGCAGCTGAGGGACCTGGGGTTGTTCCGCCTGGAGAAGAGGAGGCTGAGGGGAGACCTTCTCGCTCTCTGCAACTGCCTGAAAGAAAGGTGTAACTGGGGGGGGGGAGGGGGGTCAGCCTCTTCTCCCCAGGAATAAACAATAGCATGAGTGGAAATGGCCTCAAGTTACACCAAGGGAGGTTTAGGTTGGATATTAGGAAACATTTCTTCACCGAAAGGGTCATCAAGCGTTGGCAGAGGCTGCTCAGGGTGGTGGTGGAGTCGCCTTCCCTGGAGGTATTTCCCAGCCGGGCAGACGTGGTGCTGAGGGACGTGGGTTATGGGTGGGCTTGTCAATGTTGGGTTCATGGTTGGACTTGATGATCTTTTAGGTATCTTCCAATCTGGGTGATTCTATGATTCTGCTCTATGAACACTGCAAAAATGAGTATGCGCCAAGAAGCCAGAAGTTGCTATAAACTAGCCAGAAAGTTGCACCTGGTAACATCTGGATTGTGAAATGGCAGTCATTAACACAGGCTTAAAACAGAGCGAGACTCTCACTGTGGGTTGAAGGCAACTCCTTCCTTTGGCTTCCAAAATGTGGGGCATAATTGAGATTAGAACGTGCGCTGGTTGCCTCTCCCAGTGCTAATAAACAGCAATGGAAGTGGATCAGTAGTTAAAGCATCTAACTTTAAACTGGAGATTTAAGGTAAAATGCTGTTTTCAAATATTCACCAAACCAAGGTCTGCTAGGCTAATAAACTGTCCAAATAACAGGTGAATCAAAATAACAATTAACCTAAACACAACTCGTTGCAAAACTGATGAAAACAGTTCATAATATCTTCTACTGTGCCAACTAAAATATACTCATTCATGATAACTTCATCATTTTTGTTGGAGCTGACACAATAGCTGACACTGAATTAGGAGGGATAATTATTTGCTGCAATAATAACTAAACAAAGAAGTGGCTGCTGGTTCAGATTGGTTGTTAGAACCATAACAGCATCTTTATTTTTTTGTATTACAGCTTGCTTTGACTCTTGAGAGAGATTTTTTTTTCACGTTTCAGCTTACCGACAGCTTACCAAAGGCATGAAGTGAAAAAGGAATTGGGAAGCTACAAAAAGCCACAATTCACATTGTCGACATAATTTGTCTTGATTTGTTGCGTTATAGTCTCTACAGAACAGCACGTGCAGGAGCGTATAGAAAGAATAAGACCGAAATCCTCATTAGAAAGATGGTGTAGATTAATCTGCCTCCAGCGCTGCGGCTTGCTGACATCTACCTTGAACACGAGGCTTTATTTTCAGTCTGAAGTTTAGCTTTGCTAATTAAATCTCTAGATTCTGATTTGTTTGATGGCTTTTGTAATGCTGTAGCTCAAGTAGACGGTCTTCTCAAGTTGGAGAAGTATGGAAAAACTTGCAGTTGCTGAAGGAGACTGATCGACACGTGAGGATTCTTGTGCAATGGTTGTGGTTTTTAGAAATGATGACATTGAAACCTAATCATAAATATTTTGTAGAAAATTACCTATTTTTGCAAACTTGGCTTATGATACAGCTTACAGAAATTTGAAGAGTAGAAGAGTGAGGGAAATGTCCAACTGTTCCAATCTCTGTAGATCTTCTGTAATAGCACTAAGTTCTTGTGTTCGTCACAACATTAATGCAAAAAAGTTATAACTACTATTTCTCCTTCCTGCAGATGTGGCCCAACCATCTCCATCTCTGGCGTGTGTTTATTCTGATTCCAATTGAAATTTTTTTGGCTGCAACTCGTTAGTGCAAATTATCGTATATCGCTGTAACCATTTGGTATTATGGATTAGATCACTTAGGACAGGCAATAGAATGACAAATATCTATTCAGGTGACACATAATTCTTGCTATAATTTACAAGGAGAAAATTCCTCAGCTACTTCTAGTTAGTATAGAGATACAAGGAGATACAGTTTGTGAGCCTGCAATTTCCGTGTTATTTTTGCACTAGCTAGTCACCGAGTCACAAATGACTGTAGCTTGAGGTGTAACAACTCCAATTAACACCCCAGCAGGTGTTTAAGTCCAGATAATTTACTTTATGTTGCAGAAGGTGTGGAAGATGAGAAGTGAGGATTTGGACAGGCAGTACTTCCGAAGTGATCAGGTGCAGTAATTTATCTTGAAAAGAGAGATGCAAATAAAGTGACAAAATGACTGAGGTTTGGTCTTGCACCAGTTTTGTGTAATATTGCCAATGTCTTCTGGAGGCTAAGGGCTCACCAAATGGCTAAATAGCATATTAAAATTAGGAATATCAAACCTCTGCTCCTCACCCTTGGACATTTTTCTAATCTTTTTTGTTCTCCTTTTACCCCTCTCTTGCACTAACGCCTCTCCTGCCCCCTGCTTGGCCTTTTATTTTTAGGGCTTTTTCAGGGGATATGTAAATAGCTTGCTGTTTTACTCCTTTTTGCGACAGAGGATTTGATTTAATAGTTGAAATAAAAGTGCTTTGGGGCACAACCCACACCTCTGATTTTCTCTTTCCGCAGTGCACGGCGCTGCAGCTCCGTGTTACTTCACCAAATTTCTGGGCAGGGCCGGAGAATTAGTGGAAAAACATTGTGGTTCACTTCAAGTTTCCGTGTTAACTAAGGCTCCTGGTTGACTAGGAATTTAGCAATATTGCCTGCTTCTTCAAATGCTGTATAAGGACTTTCAGGAAAAAGATCAAATAAATAGTATGGTACCTCTATCAATATTTATTACAGAAAGTTGTACATATGCTCAAGTACATATGTTACATATGTTACATATACTGAAAGTGGGATCGTCAAGTTCTGCTAATTAGCAGACAAGATGCTGCTCACATCACAGTTTCGTGAAAATGAAAATTTGGAGTCTCTTTTTTATTTTTCACAGGTTATGCCATCTGGCTTCACTTTTATTTGGTGCATGATTAGCATTAACTTTTAATTCTTTTCATCTACAAACTGCCTAAATTAACTCCTTTATTTCCTGTGCCTTCTAAATTGTTAGCCTAATTAACAGCTCAGCTAGCAGAACTCTGCATACTAATCGCATGGCCTGTTTTAATAACATGCTAATTTATTAGGGTAAAATAGCACTGTAACACTTCAAGAAACGGAGCTTCCATAGTGTTTCTGTTCATAACATCTGAATTTTCAGAATTATCAGCAGATGTCATCACCCAGCATTAAGACTCTTAAATATGTGGCATCAGTGATGGAAAGTTAATTTTCTTCATGGTAATATTACTTTCAATCTCTCTTCTTCGAGGCAGTGTCAGCTGCGTAATATCAATTCAGACCTCCTTCAGAAAGAGGACTTCCTCTCACTCTGTGGTGTGGTATGTCACTTTACTTATGGAAATATGAGACAGTGCATATGTGCTTTTGAAATTTAATTCCAAACCCCCCAACCCTCTCAGGTTTATAAGAGCGATCACCTATAAAACGAATTTATTTCTGATGGCTGTAAAGTTTAGTTAGAGTTTACTATTGCAGACAATACTGGAAGTATGTGATTTCTAAAAACACTTCTTAGACCTGTCAACAACAAAATTTATTGTGTTATTGATTTAGTAGAATGATCACAGAAAGTCCATTTCTCCTCTCCGTTGATGTCTCCAACTCAGTAACGTAGCGTGGTTGTGTCAATTGAACGGTTCCACCAGAAGCGATTGGCCTGGCCGGACACTTGAACATACAGATGTACTTTTCACTGCCTTGATGTTTCGCTGCTAATTTGTATGTGTTGAACTTCGATGGTCAGGAAAGCTGAGTAACTGCGCGGGGTGAACGGCTCGTGGAACGCAATGCAACTTCGGAACGATGGAGTAGGTCGTTCTGGTAGAGTTTGTAAATTGGGCTGGGCAGCAGGGTTGGTGTCTCAGGTTATGCAGTATTTTATGCAGACAGGTATCTCTGAAAGCCCAACGTTTTGCCTTCAAATTATTTCATATACTAGAAAAAACATCTTTTAGATGATGTTTGAGCAGTCTCCGCAAAAGACAGGCTTTCTTCCAGCCTTGTTAATAAATTCAAGCTTTTCCAGATTCTTTCTATGATTCTAGTCTTATTCTCCATGCTTGGAAGAGGCAGTGCTTAGAGGCACTCCTAACTGTCAAAACACCATCCTATTTATGCGCCTTTATCATTTCTCTCTTATCCTGAAGAGATAAAAGAGCAGCCAGTTAGTTTTAAGAACCAGCTTTGTTAGTTTCCCTAAAAAAAATAGTTGTAAAGAAGAAGTAGTAGCTCCTGAAAACTGGCATAACAGTTCCAAAATTGGAAAAGGATGGGGTGAAAGAAATAAATAATTCTAATCTTATCAGTGTGGTGCTGATCCCAGGCAAGAGATTAAATGTTTCTTATGAGACTTGGTTAATCAGAAACTGAAGGAATATAATCTAATTAATGCAGTCAGATGGTGTTAATGGAAAGTAGATCTGGCTTGACAAAATTAATGTAATGATGTATTTAAAACCAGACAGGGGATGCTAGAAATCAATGGGTGGCTTTTTTTTTTTAGCGCTTGACATTTTGATTAAAAATAGATGTGATACAAGTGTAAAATGGTACGCTTCAGAGTAGAAGATGGCTGATGGCTCCCAAATTGATTCCAAGGGGGAAATAGGCACCTATGGGCTAATTTTAAGTGGAATCCTGAAGGCATTGATTATAAACTGTTTGTTTAACATTTTTTTTCAGTGATCTGGAGCAAAACATAAACCCAATGGCTGTAATGAAACACTCGGAATGCAGTGCATCGTTTAGCCAAAAAGAAGAGGTTCGGAGATGGTCACGTTTTGAAGTATGATATGATAAACAACAATTTGACACTAGGAAGCTGTTTCATCTCCTCAAGAAAACACAGTAGACCCAAGTGCTAAAAGCTGAAAATGTTTTTCAGGGCGATATTTGACCAGGTGGAACTTTAACGGGGCAGATAGTCTGGTGTTGGAACAACTTCCTAGTGGCTGTTGTGCTGGTTCTCTGAGCTTGCCGTGATGCAACCCGCATGGACGGGCATGCGTAAATGGGGTTACACCACAGGAAAATCTGATGCTTTTCAAATCTTAAAGCTGAGACTTGTCAACGTTTCATGAACTTGCTGTGCATACGTGCTGTGGCGCGGGTAGGAATCGAAAATCCACTTGACGTGACTAGTATATTGGGATCCTGTCTTCCAGGATTTTGTCAGAGCTGTGACTTTACTTTCTGTTACAACGTCTATTCTGGTATAAAATACTTGCAAAGAAAGAAAACTACTTTTCTTACCCTCTCCCCCTCCTTATAAGGCTAGCTTATTTTCTAAATGTAACACTCTTTTATGCCTATAACCTAAAACTGAAAACTCTAAGGAATGAAAAGAAAAGTTCTAGGAGTCTTTGGCATTACTTCCATTTTATTCACTTTTCAAGCTCTTCATTGCAGCCAATAACTTTCTACGACCAAAGAATTAAAGTGCCCGTGGATCTAAATTTTCAAGTAACTCGTAGCAGCAGTTACAATGCTTGCTGAATTCTGACTACGCTGTGCCCAAATAGTTTGACAACTTTGATATACCAAGGGTCACGCGGTTAATCTAGTCTATTTTATAGGCTATCTCAGTTAAGGTCCTGGCACAATTTATGATAGGTGGTTTGGTTAGTCTCCTTCACTTTTATTTTTTTCTTTCTTTCTGTATTGCACTGAACAGGAATTCCAGAGTTTATTGTAACTGCTGATGGAAAAATGCGTATGTCTTCAGAAATGCCTTCGTAGGTATTTTTCCAGTGTTTTGCTTGAGATTTTGGACTTATGAAAAGAATTCCTTTTGGACAAAAAACTGAGTATTTACCACAACAAGGATTAGCACTTTTTTAGACTGTGGAACAAATTCTCAGTTTACTTTGTGAATTTCCCATGCAACATCCCCTGATACATCAGAACACAGAGGGTGGCGAACGCCCAGTTGACACTACTGACCTAAGGCCCTCTACTGCTACGGGGAGGAGAGAAAAGACACAAAACTCATTGTTATTCTGCAGCATGTATGCTTTATGGTTTATTCTGTATGATAGGAATGACAGAAACACCTCATTGCAAGGAGTCAAAGACTTTGCTTGGTGATAAACCATTATCATAAAACAGATGGGTTATAAGAGTGAGGGGAACTAGGGCGTTTTAAACTCTCTTTGA
Source organism: Pluvianellus socialis (assembly GCA_013400795.1). Taxonomy (NCBI): domain Eukaryota; kingdom Metazoa; phylum Chordata; class Aves; order Charadriiformes; family Charadriidae; genus Pluvianellus; species Pluvianellus socialis. The sequence goes on from VZTS01008107.1 coordinate 23,535, forward strand.
AGCACGCAGACAGGTTCTAATTTAAGACACTAATTTTGCTCCTAGACAATTCCCTTGCCCTCACTTAATGCTAATTTGCAGCAGCATTTTTTGAGTCTGGACCCCTAACCCTTCTCATAGCAATTCAGTCCATTAAAGTTATTTCTGATTTATAAGCAGGTAGAGTAAGAGAGAGAGACCAAGTCTTCTACTTCTCTAACCACGTTTCCAATAGGTGCATGAACGCACTTACCTAAATAGCTTTGTTTTTTTGAGCGCCGTGTAGCAAAAAAGCTACATTCTATTTCTGTAAAACGCTGTTAAATAGACTTACAGCTATATCGTGTAGCTAGTCAGATTGCCCATGCTTGATGGAACTCAGAGCTGGGAAAGTCGGGATCCTGCAAGATGGAGTTATTAAGCCGTTATTGTCATTTTATCACTGTGGAAGTAGCTATCAGCATTTAATTAGTCATAGCAAGGGTCTTGTGAGTCCTGCCACTCAAGGAAGTGATTTTTATTCTTTTCAGCCTTTGGATAGGAACAATCTATTCTCTACGCTTGCTTTAAATCAGTTTCAGTCTCCACTAGAGAGACTAGGAATTAGTAGGAGAAAAAAAATCAATCGGAACGGTGTACGGCGGAGAAACCTGCAGCTGAGACAAATGTCTAATGCAGAAACTGTAGAGAACAAGAGGGGTGTCTCCAGCCTAGACTATTGAAGATTGGTGGTGGTGGTTGTTGCTGCTTTTTGGGTGTGGTGGTGGGTTTTTTCCCCCTTTCACAGTTTGCCTGATATTAGTTCCCTGGCAAGCAAACGCTGGGTGAGATGCAGTTAAAGAACAGGTACTGTATTGGGCATTAAGCAGCTTATTTTGAAGAGGTTTGACTCTGAGATCTGCTTTCTGAGAGTTTTGGGGATGTTAGCGTGACTAGGAGGATACCTAGACTAGGAATGCAAGCTACCAGTTCTGTAGGTGGGTTGCCTGAGGTGAAGGAGAGCGTTCCGCATGTACGGCTGAAAATCTGAAAACTCAAGAGGTAAAACCCCAGGGGCTTTAAGGCACAAGCTGACCCATGTGTGAGGTTCTGCAGCTCTGTCAACTCTGGGCAATCCCAGCCATCTGTGTTTTGTCTTCTAAACGCTTTGTCTGCAATAACAGCATAGTGTTAGCGAGAACCGGGTCGTCTTTGGAGGCCTTGTTCTGCAGATGTTTGGTGGCCATTGAAAAGAGACTCCATGGGAATTCAAAATGTTTCAAAGATATTCCTCAAATGCGACTTGTTTCATCTCTTACCCAATACACGAATCATACCACCATAGAATACCACCAAAAGAACGTTTGGAAGTCCCTAGAAGTGTTGCTCTTGTAGTGATGCCTCTCTTGTTCCTCCAGAAGGACCATTTTTGTCATGAAATTCCCCAGCTGTAGTGAGGAAGGGTCTCGGGACCTACCTTGTTCTGAAACCCAAGAGGACCCAATGTTTTTTCTGTTCATCGTACGGGCTCTGCAGCATTGTGTGAGTTACCTAGATGGTGTTTTGAAAACCTTACCTCTTACTCTCTGCGATGGTGACAATGTTCCTCTCCAACAAGCTAATAGTGACAAAATACACCAGATAAAAAATGAGATGTAAATTTCTGTTTACAGAAGAATTAACCTTGAGATCTGACATGTATGCTGACCCGGGGGGAGGGTATAGTTAAATGGAATTAATATCTGTGCAACTGAAAAGGCAGGGAAAAATTTAGATTTAGAAACAGATAAACACACATCTAATTGATACTGTGGAAGTAAATTGGTGATTATATCAACTAGAGCTAAATTAAACATCCAAGCCAATGAAATATCTATAGATAGCAATTTTTCCACTTGGTGAAAGATTGCCTTCCTTGTCTTCATGACCCACATACTACAATGTCTCGAGAACCCAAATTTATGCATTAAAGTTAATATTCATGATTTCCTTTAGATCACACAGAGAATAGATGTGCTATTTCTTGTAGAAATGTGTAAATAATGCAATCTCTGCTATAACTTTTTTTTAGCATATTGTCTTGGACCACTAGATTCCCCAGCAAATAGTTGGCTGACGTGTAGTTTGGTTCAGGGCTGGAATGAGGCCTGGTAATTCTGCCTTTAAAAGAGTTAGAGGGTTATTCTGACTTTGAAGCAAGAGTTATGTGTCCATTATACATAACGCTGCTGAAGAATAGGATAGCTGTCAGTCCGGATTAGAATCCGGGGACGTTTCTACAGAGCTCTTCACGTTAGTGTGTGACCTCTGTCGACTTCTCTTCTCGTTTCTGCTTGATGTCGGTGGGAAGGAGCGAAGGGATGTTTATTCATTTCTCACAGCGATGCTCCCAAACACGGGTCTTCAGGGTCGCGTTTCTTTTTGAAGTAACAATTGCCAAAGCTCCAGCAGCTATCTTGCAGTGTAACAGCTTGAAAATACACTGAATCTGGTGGCGTTTTTCCCTTTGTGGTGGAAGTAGAACAGAAAATGTGACTGTCGTACTGTAAGGTGCTACTGAAAGGAAATATTTAGCAGGGCACTGACAGGACTGTGGGAGATGGTCATCCACCTGGGCAGTCCTTTCAGTAGATGACCAAACAGGGGGGGGAAAAAGCGTTGATGGAACCAAAGCTTCATTTGTGATTTTTGTTTGGTTTTTTGTGGTGTGTTTTTTTTTTTTTGTCACAGGTTAAGCCTGTAGGCTTTCGTGTATGATCTGCTATTGCTTTTAATGGCAAATTTGTTTAAAAAAATGAATATGAGGACATCAAGTTTCCATCCTAACTTAGCCTAATGTCTTGGTTTTGACCTTTTTTGAAATTCATAGAACTGCTGGATCTGTTGTTACCTTTTTCTGTAGCAGGTAGAAAGAAGAGATGTAGCATTAATCTATGACTATTAAGCTATTAAGGCCTTTGACACAGTCCCCCACAACGTCCTTATTTCTAAACTGGAGAGGTATGAATTTGATGGATGGAGTGTTTGGTGGATGTGGAATTGGTTGCATGTTTGCATCCAGAGGGTGCTGATCAAGGGCTTAATGTCCAGATGGAGACTGATGACAAGTGATGTCCCTCAAGGGTCCTTATTGGGACCAATATCTTGAATCAAGGTCTTGGGGTTAAGTATCTTCATCTGTGACATAGACAGTGGGATCGAGGGCACCATCAGCGGGTTTACCGACGACACCAAGCTGAGAGGTGTGGTTGACATGCCTGAGGAACGGGATGCCATCCAGATGGACCTGGACAGGCGGGAGAAGTGGGTCTGTGTGAACCTCATGGGGTTCAACAAAGTCAAGTGCAGGGTCCTGCACCTGGGTCAGGGCAAGGCCTGGTATCAGCACAGTCTGGGGGATGATGGGATGGAGAGAGCCCTGAGGAGAGGGACTTGGGGATACTGGTGGATGAAAAGCTCAACATGAAGGGGCTGGCAGCCCAGAACCCCCCCCGGCCCCTGAGCTGCATCCCCACAGCGGGGGCAGCAGGGCCGGGGGGGGATTCTGCCCCTCTGCTCTCCTCGGGGGAGACCCCACCGGGAATCCTGGGTCCAGCTCTGGGGGTCCCAACAGCAGGAGGACACGGAGCTGTTGGAGCGGGGCCGGAGGAGGCCCCGGAGATGCCGGGAGGGCTGGAGCCCCTCTGCTGGGAGGACAGGCTGGGAGAGCTGGGGGGGTTCAGCCTGGAGAAGAGAAGGCTCCAGGAAGACCTTGGAGCCCCTTCCAGTATGTAAAGGGGCTCCAGGAAAGCTGGGGACAGAGTTTTTAGCAGGGCCTGTTGCAGTAGGACAAAGGGTGATGGCTTTAAACTAAAAGAAGGAAATTTTAGACTAGATGTTAGGAAGAAATTTTTCACACTGAGGGTGGTGAGACGCTGACCCAGGTTGCCCAGAGAAGCTGTGGCTGCCCCATCCCTGGAAACATTCCAGGCCAGGTTGGACGGGGCTCTGAGCAACGTGATGTAGTTGAAGATGTCCCTGCTCATTGCAGGAGGGTTGGACTAGATGGGCTTTAAAGGTCCTTCCCAACCCAAACCATTCTGTGATTCTAAGGTATTAGTTGTAGAATTGCTCCCAAATATGGTAAATCATTATAACTGAACAACTGAAATAATTCTTATCCTGCATATTTGTAATGTTTAATTTATTGTTTGATACTTTGTAGGAAAACCAAACAGAAATATTTGTGTCGAAAATATTTCTACAGTTGTTTGTTGTTTGGTTTTTCCCTCCAGCTCCCCCATTCCCTTCCCCACATCTTGTGGGTGGACGTGTGTGGGAATTCAGGCATTACTTGACTGTAGGAGAGTGGGAGATCTTTGGATTTTGTGTTCCAGTGCTGGCTGTTTGACAGGGGCTCTGTCAGAACATTGCTTCCTTGAAGTGTGTCCACCCAGCAGCTTTATAAATGTAAAGATATAACTTAGGACAAAAGCTAAAATATGGCTGCTTTTGAAATAGAGGTTCAGATCTTTGGGGTGTTAGAGGTTAAAGTGATGGATCCTTTTCTCCTCTTCACTTTCTAGTCCAACACCTTTCACTGGCATTTTTGGTTTCAGTAGGCAATGCAGCCCTTGCTGGCTTCACTGGGCAAAGTTGATGTGTTTTTGGTGTGTGAGGTGTTCCTTTTTTTTTTTTTTCCCCCACTCTTCTCTCTTTCTCTGTATTTCTTTTTTTTTTCTCTTGTCCCTAGCCACCTCTAAGGTCTATCTGGGCATATGCTCCTTTCTCCTTTTCATGGTCTCCCCCTGTACAGCCCCACAGGTTCCTTGCCTGCCTTCTGTAAGCTCTTGCCAAATGAAGGTGAGGAGTTGCTCTCCAAAACAATCTTTTTGCCCTCCAAGAGCCTGCATTTGTCCCCGTTAGCGGCAGCAAACGCGAGGCAAATAGACCACCCTTCCTCTGCAGCTCGGCCGTTCTCGCAAAATATAGCTTTACAGAAAGTGGTGAACAACCAAAGGGAGCAGGTGCTGTCTGTCACAGGTCCTGATGGTGTCTTGACCAGGACAGAAGCCTCAGGAAGAGGATGTCACCCCAATGGAGGTTTGTGGGAGTGAACAGGCGCATAGAACCAGCAGAACTCTGGATGCTGAGCCTGTAGTGAGAGATCCGCTGTGCTGGAAACCGGTGCTCAATAACCGAGCCAGGCTGGACAGCTAGCCCAGATGCTTCCCACTAAAATTACTCTGCTACGAACATTTCACAAAATACTGCATTACAAAAGGGCTTTTCAGTCACCAGATTATAGCTTGTTTTGACAATTCTTCAGTAAAGATAGCCGCAGGCACTGTGCTAGTCAGTCAAGTACACTGGGACCGTGTTTTGGAAGGAGGGAAAGAAGAAAAAGCAGAAACTGGCCTGTCCATACAAATGGGAAATAGAAAAAATACCCTGAAGGTTCTCATAACTCACTCGCACAAACACTTTAAGGGTGAATAAAGGAGGTTTGTGGGGTTTTTTAGGCTTGGTTTATAACTGGTTGCATGCGTGTGAAAGATAAAACACATAAAGGTAAAATACAAGGCGGTGGTAAAGTAGAATTAGTGAAATAACTAATAAAAACAAAGAGCTTCGCAAATTTTATCAGAACATTTAAACAGCTATAAAAGCCTTGTATATATCTGTGTGCTTGATTAGCTCCAGTAATAATCTTCACACAGTAAATTCTAGCTGACCTGCCATGAGATGCTTGGTTTTTCTGGTTGAGGATCCAGTTCCTCAGCAACCCTGTATCTTCAGGTTGTCCTCATGGAATGGGATGTGGATGCGGACCTGTCATCCTTTTACCTCCCCAAACAATTTTAACTTAATCAGTTTCAAACATTCTCTTCTTCCCATTCCCCTTCATTCTCTTCAACTCTGGCTGAAGCTCTTAAGATATAATTTAGTTAGGAAGCTACTTCAGGCCTTCTTTTACTGTAGCGTTGCTTATCCTCCCCTGTGCAGAGTCCATTTTGAAAGATGAGGTATCACTTTTGTCTAATTAGGTAGAAAAAACGTGAAAACGTCAGCGAAAAAGTATTCAGCTAATGACTCTGCTTTGATAGGGCCTGAGCAGAGTTTGTCCTTTTTCAGAGGAAAAACTACCTTCCCCCCCACCCAACACAGTGTTCAAATCTCTGGATGAAATGATTTTCTACATTATCTATTCAGTTTTTAATGTAGACCTATAACTTGTTGATGATAAGTAATGCCATATGCAAATTTAACAGCCTACAGTGAGTAGCTTAAATATATTTACCCTTTCAAATCCTGGATAGTCTCTTTGTTTCTTAATTATCTGCGTATAAGAATAATAGTTTTGTATGGTACATAGAGATAGGACTTAAATTCATTAACACGCAAACAAGGATGCTACAGAAGTAACTCATTAGTGGTAGGGTGCCAATACTTTGCATGTCAGCAGTTTCTTTCCTCTGTAAATTTATACCAGGATAGAAGAGCACACAGTTCTTTCAGGTCTCTCTGAGGCTGTTCTCTTGCGACTTCGGGCTCTAAGATGAGTTCACACGTCTCTTTGGGGTAAAATCATAGAATGGTTTAGGTTGGAAGGGACCTTGCAGATCATCGAGTTCCAACCCCCCTGCCGTGGGCAGGGACACCTCCCACTAGACCAGGTTGCCCAAGGCCACATCCAGCCTGGCCTTGAACACCTCCAGGGATGGGGCCTCAACAACCTCTCTGGGCAATCTGTTCCAGTGCCTCACCACCCTCAAAGGAAAAAATTTCTTCTTAATGTTTAATCTAAACCTGCCCTCTGCCAGCTTAAAGCCATTTCCCCCGGTCCTGTCACTCCATGCCCTAGGAAAAAGTCCTTCCCCTGCTCTCCTGTAGCCCCTTTAGGTACTGGAAGGCTGCAATAAGATCCCCCTGGAGCCTTCTCTTCTGTAAATGTAACACGCGTACTCCTTCAAAAAGAAGAGTGTTCTGCAGTTGTATGGCAGAGGTCGGCGTTACAGGTCACTCAAGATGTATTTTGTACTCCAGAACCCCGTCTGTCATCACTGCCCTGTGTCCGTGCTGTTGAGGAGACTTGATAGCGTAGCAGAAAAGACAGAAGTGGGATTTATATTTACTGCCTTGCCTGTCCTGTTTTTTACGCGCTCTAAGGAAGTATGACAAAACTCAAGACACATCCAAGCTGTTCCCTGAGAACAAAGGATGCTTAAGGAGGTGTTTTGCTGAGGTTACTGCCCTGTGAGAAGGGTGCCTCCTTTCACACTTCAAGTGCCTCTAGTCATTGGGAAAAAGAGAAATCATCTATTAACTTACTCTTTTACAAATATAAAAGGGAAGCTTTAAGTGAGAGAAGATGATGAAGAGGTGAAACCTTGAACATTCCACTTTAGTGTTTGCTAATACAATGAAGTATATTACGCTTGTGCTCAGCTCTAGGAGAGACAGAAGGCTTCGATCCTCTTCTGTTGCACGTTGGGGTGCTGTCATGGCTGGCCCGGTTTAGTGGTTCCTTCTCCTTTTCCAATCTGAAGAAAAATCTTAATCTTTCTGTGCAATTTAAGTATTTTTGTGCTGCTGGCATATATGATATAATACATCATGACAGCAAGGAGTGCCGTGGACTTTGACTACATTTGCTGAGTGCTTCACTCACATGTTCCCACCCTCATGTCTGAAGTAGAGATAATTCAGTGCGTTACAGGACTGCAAAGGCAGTGGTAGTACAGCGAGTTTTAACTCCACCTTTAGCATTTCATCTAGTAGGTTGGTAGCTTGCTTAAAGTCAGATGCTATGGAATTAGTATTTTATTAAAGGTACTTATCCTAAATGCAAAAATTCATGCAATTCCCATGGAGAGTATAATCAAAACATATCAGAAATTCTATTTGACTTAATAGCAGGTAGCTCGCTAGATTCCAGTCAAGGGTATGATCTTTTATACAGTCTGGCAAGGAATTTTGAAGGAGCTCCATCCATATCAGGCAGTCCTTTTGTGAATTTGAGTGACCAATTTTGTATAGGGATTTGTTAAAACTGGCACAGTTTTAAAACAAGTTTATATCATGTGCTTTGTACAGTCTCAGAAGGCTGTGTGCACCCTCAACAGGGTGAAAATACCACCATGGACAGAATGTACCAACAGCTACTCATCCAAAGTTACACACCTCTAATTAATTTATTTAAATAAGGTTTCAATGACTTACCAGTCTTGGTGTTTGTCCAGTTATGTCTGACCTCAGCATTTCTTATTGCTGAAACAGTTTCTGTGGGCCAGAGATGTGTTTCGCACCCTTCCCATATTCCAGAAATGCTTAAATAGACTGTGTCCAGCTCTGGGGCCCTCAGCACAGGAAAGACGTGGACCTGTTGGAGTGGGACCAGATGCTGGGAGGGCTGGAGCCCCTCTGCTGGGAGGACAGGCTGGGAGAGCTGGGGGGGTTCAGCCTGGAGAAGAGAAGGCTCCAGGGAGACCTTCCAGTCCCTAAAGGGGCTCCAGGAAAGCTGGGGAGGGACTCTGGATCAGGGAGTGGAGTGACAGGACACGAGGGAATGCTTTTAAAGTGAAAGAAGGGAGATTTAGGTGAGGTATCAGGAAGAAATTCTCTCCTGTGAGGGTGGTGAGCCCCTGGCTCAGCTGGGGAGGGACTCTGGATCAGGGAGTGGAGCCATAGGATGAGGAGGAATGGTTTGAAACTGGAAGAGGGGAGATTTGGATGAGATCTCAGGAAGAAATTCTCTCCCGTGAGGGCAGAGGTTGCCCAGAGCAGCTGTGGCTGCCCCATCCCTGGAGGTTCAAGGCCAGGTTGGACGGGGCTTGGAGCAACCTGGTCTGGTGGGAGGTGTCCCTGCCCAGGGCAGGGGGTGGCACTGGGGTGGGCTTTAAGGTCTCTTCCAACCCAAACCATTCTGTGATTTTATGATCTAGGTGGTAATTTTTCTCCATCGTTATAGTTACCACAATCAATGACATGTATGTGGCATCATAGATTGCAAGTGTAGAAACTTCTGCTGCTTTGCTGTGGATAGTTTGTGTTTCAGTTATGGGTGTGTGTATGTCTGGTGGTCAGTTTATTTTTGTTTAATCACGGAGATTTGTCACTGCACCGAACACAGCAGAGGCACTCTTACTACCTCACGGAGTTTGCAGTGTAAGTAGTGACAAACAGTAGAGTTAGGCAATCTAGCTGCTGATGGTCACAGATGTCTCAGAGTGCTGCAAATTTTAGTTAATAACATAACGATATATTATCAGGTTGTAGCAGTAAGATCTGTTTCTGAAAGTTGTCGTGTATCAGGTAGTGGCTGACCATCTATTCAAGTGGCGTGTGACAACAGCTCTGACCTAGAGGACATCATTTTTTCAAGCTTAGCAGCTTTCCCAGCATTTTTGAAATGCCTGCATTTTATGGTCCTCTGTCAGTATTTTAGAGTAGTTGAAGTAGTAAATTTTATTTTTGAAAACAGGAAATAATCAAAGGGTGGTTGGGGGCAGATTTAAAGTGGTCACCTGGCACAGCAGAGATAGGAATGTATTCTGGAAGTACTGGTTGATATGTGAGCAAGTGGAAGAGCAAGAAATGACAAAGCTTTGAAGTGACATGAGGTATTTTGGGGATGACGTTGAGAAGATGAAAAGAGGTGCTGGGAACGGTGAAGTTGAAGTGGGGCCTGAATTGGTGGTACTAGCCAGATTCAGCAGGAAGCTTGGGTCCAGCAAATGATGTTGTCCAACTAATGAACCTGATGTATAGCTGAAATGCTGGAATTTTGTTAGACTGGAAGAAACTGGGGCGAATAAGAAGATGGAAATACCATTAGGGAGAAGGTGATTTTTTTTTAACAGTGTAAAAAAGGCATCATGTGTTTCAATAACTAAAGCCAAGATGGTAATTTTTGTTCAGAACAAGGATGATATAGATGCAGTTATAGTGATATAAGAAGGCTGGTATACTTCCCTCATTAGGAAAGACTGATTCTGTTTCTCTGTCTTTACAGCTTAAATATGTGCTTAAATAAATATGTGCTTAAATAAATGTGTAAAACACTGGGGCTGTCGTGAAAAGATGGTGGCTGCTCACGTATAATGAAGAAAGAGGAAGGGAATTTATGTATATTTATAAATAACAATGTGGAACAGTCTCTTAATCGCAAAACTGTGTGAACTTGGTTTTTAAATGAACTTCTGGAATGGCTGTGTGAGAATTTTGTAGGGTTTAGATAGTTTTGTAACGAATCCATGGGCTTACTTCTGAGAGAGAAAGGTGTTCAGCATTACTCGCAAGAACTACGTTTCTTTCCTTTAAGTACCGTGCAGGGAGGTTTTCTTGCTTACATATCCAAAGAAACCATTCGTTTTGGTATTCTTTTATCAGTTTGTTTGTGGGAAGACTCCAGAGGAAGAGCTTTTTCTCAGTTAAAAAAAAATAAAAATAATAAAAAAGCAGTTAGCGTACTTTCTGTTGGAGAAAACAACTCCTCCTGAAGTATACTGGCCCTTAATGCTGTGTTTCTGTTGTCATGGAAATGGGAAATTTTTTTTAAAGTAGGTTTATTTGTTCTACTCTGGCTTTTTATAGTCCTCCCTTCCTAAGCTGAGTTTTGTACCGGCAGTGTTGTGCTTCATGAAAGAGCAGCCCCACTTCCTCTATCATCCTTTTACTTCTCTTTAATACCCATTAGAATTTGATGGCTAAAAGGCTGAGGGAGAAGCAAATATTGGCAGATCTGAAGATACCAGGCGTGTACTTCACCATGGAGAAGCAGTTCGCCTGGCAGGAAAAAGAAGGCATCAATGTAATGAAGCATGTGTTAAAAAAGTTAAAAATTGTATTGGACCAAATAATAGATATTGTTAGCACTTCCCTTTTCATCCCCATCCGTGGTGAGGTTCCACATTGCTCACCACCTGCCATGCTTTTATAGTCGTCTTCCTCACCGTTAAATTTATCAAGGATGGTCTTTTTCCTCGCAACAAAACCATTCATTTGCCGTCTAAAGGGCGTGAAATGTCTGTGAAGGACAGGTCAGACATCAGACTGCACCATCCATAGATGCTGCTGTGACACCTCCGAGCTGGCAGGGCAGGACGTAGCGTAGGGTGATGCCGTGGCCGCCTTGGCTAACGTATGGGTAGGAGCTGGGGAGGTTGAGTTGGGTCAGCGTTCACCTCCACACCTCCGGGTCGCTGATTCCTCGTTGTGTCTTCAGACACCGTTCCCACTGTAACAGTTGCTCTGTACCCGCATGGTAAAACACCGTAAGCGTGTGGTATCTGTGAACATAAGCAAATAAACATTTTTGTGCTGATTCAGAGAGAAAGCATGATTCAGGCCGTGTGTGATTTGAGCCCCTGCTCTGAATCATAGAATTCTAGAATGGTTTGGGTTGGAAAGGATCTTAAAGCTCATCCAGTCCCCCCCCACTACCCTGGGCAGGGACACCTCCCACTAGACCTGGTTGCTCCAAGCCCCGTCCAACCTGGCCTTGAACCTCCAGGGATGGGGCAGCCACAGCTGCTCTGGGACACCCCGGCCGGGGGCTCACTGCCCTCGCGGGAGAGAATTTCTTCTGAGATCTCATCCAAATCTCCCCTCTTCCAGTTTCAAACCATTCCTCCTCATCCAATGGCTCCACTCCTTGATCCCAAGTCCCTGCCCAGCTTTCCTGGAGCCCCTTTCAGACCCTGGCAGGGCTGGAAGGTCTCCCCGGAGCCTTCTCTTCTCCAGGCTGAACCCCCCCAGCTCTCCCAGCCTGTCCTCCCAGCAGAGGGGCTCCAGCCCTCCCGGCATCTCCGGGGCCTCCTCCAGCCCCGCTCCAGCAGCTCCGTGTCCTCCTGCTGTTGGGACCCCCGCAGCTGGACACGGGATTCTGTGTGGGGTCTCCCCCGAGGAGAGCAGAGGGGCAGAATCCCCCCCTGGCCCTGCTGCCCCCGCTGTGGGGATGCAGCCCAGGGGCCGGGGGGGGTTCTGGGCTGCCAGCGCACGGTGCCGGCTCCTGGGGAGCTTCTCCCCCACCAGCACCCCCAGTCCCTCTCCTGGGGGCTGCTCTCCAGCCGTTCTCCTCCCAGCCTGGACTGGTGCTTGGGATGAAGGTGTGTGTTGCTCTGAGGTTGAGGGAGCTCATGTCTCATCTCTCAGGAGTGAACTACAGAACGTCTCTTCTTTCACGGGAGACTCTTCTGTCGCACCGACCATTGGTTTTGCTCTGACGTGACATTTCATCCTTCCTTCCCAAGGGCGTCCTGTAAGGGAACACGCAGGTAGTGAATGACAACTGGAGCCGAGTTCCTAAGAGGCAGATCTTGCAAACTTGAAATCACAAGATTCTATAGCCCGTTTAGAAGATGAAAAACGCGGGGAAAATTCTGCTAGTCATAGCAAACCCCATGTTTACTCGTGCCAGCTTCCACCCATTCCCAAATCTGTATATTAGGTGCACGTTGTGCTTCCAGTAGAGTGAATTTCAAGACTCTTTATGCTTTCTCTGTGGATTTAATTTTTAAACTGTCCTGTTAATTTCAACAAGTTTCCTCTTCTTTTTCACAGTGTTCCCCATTTGAACTTTAGCAAAACTGTCTGATATTCTTTGTTCTCTTCCTCTGGCTTGGCATAGAATTTCTGTGTGGTGCTGTATATTTGGAAATCTGGCACTCGAGTGGCTCCCCGGTTGTTTCCCTTCCATACTGCTGTGCTTAGTTTAGCAATGTCTTCACTCGGGGCAAAACTATATTTAATTTGCATATGTACAGTAAATCACTCTTTAGAAATACACAAAACACGTAATGATCCCTATAATTACTACAAGTATCATAAATAATTTAGGACATGAATAATTAAAATTATTAAACTTGTCCTTTAAAAAAAAACTTGTGTAGGTGGTTATTTTGTACCTGAACATCTCAGGCTGTTTATTTTTGGTGCTGCATAATAACTATACAAAATATTTTTGAAATAGATGGAAAATGTTTTTTGAAGTAGATATGCATTCTTATGATCCACAGTTAGCAGAGAAGTTCAGAAGGACACAGGAAATTCTCATTTTTTATAATGCATTGCATCATTAAGGAAAGAGTGTTCCAAGTTACTGTGACCCACGCTTGAATTCTTTATAATAAAAAAAAGGAAATTTTTTTGTGCTAGTAGGGTAAGTGTCGTGAGCATAATAACAGAAATCCTGATTTCATTCAGCCAGAACTTTCCATTATAATTCTGCTTTGGGCAATAGTCTGAGAGACGGACCCGTAAACTGCTTTAGAATCTCTCGTCAAGAGTAAGTGTTGGCTTTAAAATTATTTTATGTAACCAAGGGTAGGGGAAAAAATTTTTTGTGATAATTTTATTTGGTGAAACTTCTACAGTGTAGAGTGCAGTTCCTCCCTTGTTAAAACACTGAATTTCCATAGGTGCAAAGAAGGCTTAGAGGTGGCTGATGGCTAAAACACAAATCGGTTCCCCTTTGCAAGGGTAAAGGTGATAATTGAGGAAATGTGCTTTGGTTTGGTGTGTTTTGATCGATAGTTTTTACTTTTTTTGGGAACCTGGTTGTTTGTGTGTGGTTTGGTGGTTTGTTTTTTTTTTTTTTGGTCATCTGAAAACTGATCTGCAATCCATTTATGCGATTTACTTTTCCAGATTAGGAAGATCCTCTAACCACGTTGTATTAAGAGATTGCAGTTAGAGTTGGTGAAGGAATCCTAGCTGGAATACCACCCCGAGGGTGCCACTTGAGGGGGGGAAAGGAGGAGTTTTGTTAATCTTCATTTCCCCCAACCTGTGCCGTTAGAGTGTGTGTGCTGAGTAATACGGATACTGTGTGCTACGCTGATCCTTCCAAAGGCACTAAGTATATAACGGAGATTAAAAAAGGGATTACAGGATCCGGGCAGTTTGCTGAACCGGCATCATGAAACCACCGCTCACGGAAGATATTTATAAACTGTTCTTTTTTAGCCTGTAATTGAGCAGTCAGTTTGAGTTATGGGGTTTAAATCTATTTCTCGGAGTTTCTAGGAACGCCAAGGGGGTGGGGTAAGGGCGGCAGGACGCGGTTTTCGGGGCTGGGCAGAAAGGTCTCATTGGGTGAATATTTTGCAGCTGAACAGAGCTGTGTGGGAGTATACATGTGTATGTGTGTGTCTATATGTATATATCTACATATCTACATGTATACACCTACATACCTGTGTATACACACCCCAAGGTACGTGTATAAAACACACGGGCATGTCTACAGACGTAGGTGCACTTCATCTCTAGAACTTCTCTCTCTCCCAAGAGAGCTAGAACTACGCAGTCTATTTTTCCCCGGGTCTTTTTTGTTTTTCAAACCAGTCGTTTTGGTTTTGTTACTCTCAGGAATGACAATGATGCCTGTTTTAGACACCCGGCGCTGTCACATGCGGGCCATCGGAGACAGTGATGCATTGCTCATAAGGGCATAATGTACGGAGGGAAGAGCTTGCTGTGAAATCGTTATAAGCACCGTTTAACTTCCGTTGTTTTACCCATCGAATACTCTTCATCTCTCCAGTTTTAACAAATCAACACGGGCAACTAAATTTGACCTTAAAAATAAGCATTAAACATTTTGGATTTTGTCAGCTCCACAATAAGCCTTGAGCTTTCCGTGCCAGCAGGAGGACCCACCCAGCAGCCTTTTGTTTATTTCTCTGGTTTACTCTGCTGCTAATCTCTCTGGTTTTTGGCTTGTTTTTCTTTTCTTCTACCCTTCAAGAGCTTGGCTGAAATGGATGCCGTTGGAGAAAAGGCCAGTGGTAGCAAAAATGTAGCTGGCATCTACACAAAGCATCTACTGTCACAGCTCCCTAGCCAGCCCTTGGAGAAAAGAGCCCGCGGTGGGGCATCCGAACTCGTTAGCAACCCGGTATTTACTGCCCTTGCAAGGACATCTTGTTTGTTCTCTTTTTTTCTTTCTCTAACTTCCTATATTCCATAAAGCCCAGCTGCATCTTCCCTAATATTCTACCTTAGCTGACAGGAAAATCCTCGGAAGCCGGACGACCTCCTGGGCGCCCTGCCCGTGCCTCCCCAGTCCCCCCGTGGCGCGTGGACGCTCTTCGATATAGAACTGTCATTAAGTTGCCAGGCAGTTAACGAGAGGCCATAATGTGCTGCTCTTCTCAGGAGAAAATCGTTACGAGAAATTAGACAGTCTCGAAGTTTGATTATATTCTTTTGCAATGCATAGTAATATATTAATTTCACGGTTGCAAAAAGCAACAATTTAAAAAGTCAGAACGCGCTTCGTGTCTGTTACCTGAGTTTCTGTTGAGAGTAAATAACACCTTCAGCTCTCAGATCGCAGAGTTTTTCCCATGGACTTGTGTTTTAAAATCTGGCGTGTATCATTCATATGGTTATATTTTGCATTTATTTCATCTCACATCACTTCTCTCTCCACTCTGTGGAAAGCCAAACATTAGTAACTCCCCATTATTATTCTTAAATCTTCTAATGTCCGAAAGTCTTAACTGCAAAGACTATTCTGTGTCAAAAAATGTGTGAAGAAAGACAATGTCTAAACTACAACTTGCAGAATTGCATCTGTGTCCCCACCTGGAGTCCTGTGTCCAGTTCTGGGCTCCCCAGTTCCAGAAGGACAGGGAACTGCTGGAGAGGGGACAGCGAAGGGCCACGAAGATGATTCAGGGATGGAGCATCTCTCTGATGAGGACAGGCTGAGGGAGTTGGGTCTCTTTAGCCTGGAGAAGAGCAGGCTGAGGGGGATCTCATCAATGTCCACAAATACTTAAAGGGAGGGGGCCGGGAGGAGGGGGCCAGGCTTTTGTCATTGGTGTCCAGGGACAGGACAAGGGGCAATGGGGATAAAATCCAATATAGGAAGTTCCATCTGAACATGAGGAGGAACTTCTTTCCTTGGGGGGTGGCAGAGCCCTGGCACAGGCTGCCCAGACTGGTGGTGGAGCCTCCAACTCTGGAGACATTCCCAACCCGCCTGGACGCCATCCTGTGCCACCTGCTGTAGGTGGACCTGCTCTGGCAGGGGGTTGGACCAGATGATCTCCAGAGGGCCCTGCCAACCCTTAACTTTCTGCGATTCTGTGAATAATGGAGAGAAAACTTGAACTGACTTGGGTATTGAGAGTAGTCTGCTGGGCACCATACTGGTCTGTGGCTTGTGCGCTGTAACTGGGCAGGAACTTGACTTTTTCTTTTGTGTTGTGATTCCTGTGGAGGAATTGTAGAGCCTGACGTGGAAAGCAGCAGAAATGGAGATGTCCCATCACTGAGCATAAATCAACTTCTCCAGCTGAATCTTGTAGGCAGGATGTGGGTAACAAATAGTGACCCTTGAGGCAAGATTTAGAGGGTAATTGTGTTTTAATGCTGCCTTGAATTTTGTCGCTTACCACGTGCACACGCTGAACTGTGGTGGAAGTGAGGGAGCGTGAGTTCAGTTGTAGAAATGAATAACATCTCCTACGGGAAGCTGTTGTTTCCCAGTGGGAATGGTCGAATTCTTCCTTCTCTCTGATCAGTAGAAGCAAGATACGACTTGAGAGAATGATTTTGAAAAAAGGTACATTCTTGTCTGTGCATTTTTATATCTCCCCCACCCCCCGCCCTGTCTTCTCATACTGTTGTTTATTTGTTGTTGTTACCTTAATGGTATGGGGGGCTGGGGGGTGTGGAGTATATTCTCCTCTGCCCAGCCACCTTCTCTGCTCCAAACGCAGAGGTAATTCTAGTCCTTGTCAAGACACAGGGTTAGACCGAGTACAAACAGTGCTTTCAGAGATTTCTCCAACTTTGAGCACGTGAGAAGCTTTAGAGTGCCAGAGAGAAACTTGAGCGCTTTAATAGACCGACTGGAACAGGGGCACCCAGGGAGATGCACACGCTGCTGTTGCATGTGGAGTGAATTGTAGAATCATGGAATGGTTTAGGTTGGATGGGACCTTGGAGACCATCTAGTTTCCACTCACCTGCCCTGGGCAGGGACACCTCCCACCAGACCAGGTTGCTCCAAGCCCCGTCCAACCTGGCCTTGAACCTTCAGGGATGGGGCACCCACAGCTGCTCTGGGCAACCCCGGCCAGGGGCTCCCCACCCTCATGGTGAAAAATCTCTTCCTGAGATCTCATCTAAATCTCCCCTCTTCCAGTTTGAAGCCACCCCCCCTTGTCCTGTCACTACGTGCCCTTGTAAAAAGTCCCTCTCCATCTGTTCTGTAGGTCCCTTTCAGGTACTAGTAGGGGTTCTAAGGTCTCCCCGGAGCCTTCTCTTCTCCCGGCTGAACCCCCCCAGCTCTCCCAGCCTGTCCTCCCAGCAGAGGGGCTCCAGCCCTCCCAGCATCTCCGGGGCCTCCTCTGGCGCTGCTCCAACAGGTCCATGTGCTTCTTGTATTGGGGCTCCAGAGCTGGATGCAGTCTTCCAGATGGAGTCTTAACATAGTAGAGCCGAGGGGGGAGAATCCCCTCCCTCACCTGCTGGCCACACTGCTTTTGACGTAGCTCAGGATGCGATTGGCCCTCTGGGCTGTGAGTTCACATCGCTGGCTCATGTTGAGCTTCTCATCCACCACTCCCACACCACCCCAAGTCCCTCTCCTCGGGGCTGCTCTCCATCCATTCTCCACCCAGCCTGTATTGGCGCTTGTGATTGCCCTTGACCCACGTGCAGGACTTTGCACTTGGCCTTGTTGAACATCACGAGGTTGGCGTGGCCCCACCTCTCAAGCCTGTCCAGGTCCCTCCCTCAGGATGGCATAACAGCTTTAGTCACCGAGCATCAGCATCTTGCTCCAAAAGGCTGGTGGGAAGGGAAGAAAAAGCAAAGGTGTTGGCTGTAACTAATTCTTACATGTATCAGACCTCTGAATTTTGAAGCTATTTGAACGAACACTTTGTACAAAGACCACGGAAGTCAAGGGAATCTCAGAGCGCATTAAGATATGAAATCTTTCCACAAACGTAATTACAGCTTTAATTAAGTGATTAAAAAAAACCAGAAGGGACTAGTGTGGTCATCTAGTACAAACTCCCGTACAATGCAGGAATTAATCAGAGAATTCCTATGACCTAATTAAACTAAAGCATAACTAGGAAACTATCAGATCTTGGTGTGTGTCTGTGTGTGTTCAAGACTCCAATCTTGCCAAATTTCTCTAGTGTTTTGAAGAAAAATTTGAATATAATTTCTGTTCTGAATTTGCCTGGTTTCAAATTCCAGCAACATTGACTAACTTGAACACCTTTCAATTAGGTCTGTTTTCTTGTAGACGCTTTGATGTAACATAGATGCTCCTTAACTTCTTTGATAACTTTACCAGACTGACCTCTTTGAGTTTTTAAACTGAAAGGATGTTCTCCTTAACCACATCCGTGGCCGCTTTTTGATGTACCTCCAGTGTTCAGCAACGTCTTTGCATTGATGGTGACAGAAACCATATGGAACACTTCAATAATAGTAACACCAGTAGGAAAGCTTAAAATAGAATGACGGTGTGGTTGGGGTTGGAGAAGACCCTTGGAGGTCTTCTTGGAGGTAAATCCAAGTTCCCTGATAAAAGTAGGATCAGCTAGAATGGGGGGTGTGTATGTGCTGCCCTGTGAAATGTTCTTTTTTTGTCAGTACATCAGTATGGTGTTCATCAGTACATCTGCTACCTGCAACGCTGTCTGGGGGGAAAAGAGCTCTCTTGGATGATCACCATGCTTATGGCATGGCCTCCAATTTTGAACAGCCAGCTGCCTTGACCATAGGAAGTTCCATCTGAACATGAGGAGGAACTTCTTTCCTTTGAGGGTGGCAGAGCCCTGGCACAGGCTGCCCAGAGAGGTGGTGGAGTCTCCGCCTCTGGAGACATTCCCAACCCGCCTGGACGCCATCCTGTGCCACCTGCTGTAGGTGGACCTGCTCTGGCAGGGGGTTGGACCAGATGATCTCCAGAGGTCCCTGCCAACCCCGGGGATTCTGTCATTCTCTGATTTTGTTTCCAAAGGTATTAATTCACACAATTTGTTAAAAAAGGCATAATTTTTTTATTTTTAGTTATCAAAATGATTGGAGTTCTCCGCAGCGTTGTCTTTTTAATCTGAAAAATTTTACTTATTTTCAAGAGCAAAACTTTACTGCTCGTAATCATGAAACATATCCAGTCGGACTGAAGGCATTAAGTTATAGATAATACTTACAATAGCTGCAGGTAATAGTCTGGGAGTATATTAAGATTGGTATTCTGAATCGGAGGGTTTATTAATCAGTTTTTTATTATCTTTCTCCTCTTGATTGATACAGCGTGTATGAAATATATATTTGAGTACTGAGAGCAACAAATCCTTATCTGTTGTGTTCTGAGGCTGGATGGCATAGAGCGGCCAAAGATTTTTCCCGGTGAAGGATTTTATTTTTTTTTTAACCAGATGAGAATTTTGCAAAGGGGTTGATTTTCTGAACATGATAATGACATTAGTGGTAATTAGTATAGAACATAATGAGGCTATATGCAAGGAGGTCCCGTTCAGTAAAATCCCCGTTGAACGGGATCACACGTCAAAAGTGTTAGACTGTAGGAGGAGGTAGAAAGAAATGAGAATAAATTAGGTCGTTAAAGAAAGGATGCCCATTACACTTCTGCAAATGTAACATCCAGGCTTGAGCAAAATAGGACTGTAATAACCTTTCCAACTTCTTTTTTAGCATTCTGTATTTGCATATCTCTTCTTTTTTTTTTCCTGTTGTTTAGCAAACAATGACTGATAGTATTAGTCAGAATACAAATACTTGGTTTAGGTTGTAATAGACTCGCTTGTGTCAGGTGAAGGCCTGTTCTGAAAAGTCTTTAGGTTCTATGACCTTCCTGCTATCTCTTGGATAAGGGCCTGTTTTCAACTGGTACTTTCTTCCTCTAGAAGAACGCGGTTTCCTCAGAAAAATAGTTTTTGAGAATTAGTAGAACCACACACGATTCCGTCATTGGGATGAGCAACAATATTCTACCGACGTCACGTTTCACCTTCTGCTTCCTTCCTTCCTCTCCTAACGTTCCGTTTCCCCACTAATTCTGATGATTTTTCATGTCATTAAGCATCGCTCCTTTCCCTGGACGCTCGTCTGAATGTCTGGCACGAATTAAACTCTGGGATGGACCATGTGCTGTTGATTTCTTACTTACACAAGATACTTATCAAAATAAACACACGTCCCACAACAGGCAATTAGACATGTTTTGGAAGTCTTAAAGCTTCTCAGTGCTTTCTCTAAGCTTACTCTGTTGGCGTATTCCAAAGATGACATATCTTGTGCCATCATTTTATAGTTATATTTTTATTTTTAATATAAAATAGAAAAATTAATTGGGGAGCACTCTAAGTATCAGACTGTATCACCCAGTTTCAATTTTTATGTGAGTCTTTCATCGCTTTCCATAATCTGCTGCCTAATTTTCCTAAAAATAATTACTGCACGTGCACCCGTGTTAGTGTTTTGGTGAATTTAGGAGTGAGGTTTTAAAGTGAATGTCCTAGTTTCCCCCACCCGCTGTGTATTTTGGTTTGCAGCAGGATATTCTCTAAGAACACGCGTTGTCTTTTCACAGAATGAAACCACGTCCTGGTTTGAGTGGCACAGGACTAACTTCTCTTCTAATGCTTGGGAAAGATGCACTTTTAGAAGACTCTAGTGTCTGAATTTGTGACAATACTTCCTTTACAGCCAGCCGTGGTGGGGGGGTTTCAAGGTCTCGGTGTTTTCGAGCTGGCCAGGCGCAGGGATGAGGAGCAGCGAGACCCGGGCACTTGCCCCAAGCTGCCAACAGGGTTATTTCATACCATCAACGGCACGTTCCATAGAAATTAGAAAGTCTGCTGAGAAGTTTCTCTGTCTCTCCCCTGGTGGTGGTGATCCTGAGCATCCTTGCTCTGGTGCCGGACCTCTGAGCCCTTCCCTTCCCATGAGGCCGCAGCATTCCCAGTGTCCCACATTTGCTGTCCCCTGCTGGGAGTGCATGGCTCCCTAGGGATAGAATGGGCTGAGTGCAATCCTGGTGCATTTTATATTGGTGTCAGGATCTCTATTGTTTCTTTAGTGTCATTCATGTTAATTGTCTACTCTTACTCTATTCAATCTGTTTATATTTCAACCCCTGGGTTTCCTTGGGGTTTTTGTCTCCCTTCCTGGGTGGGGAGGGGTCATTGGGTGAGACAATAATTGTCTAAATGACAATAAATTGTTGTGGGTTTCTCAAACCATTACAAACCAGAACTTGCTTTCTGGGAGTGGACCTTACACCACCCCAACCCCTAAGGGTCAGTCCATGGGACGTGAGTGGCATTAGTCCAAAGTAAATTTCCCCAAGGAAAGGGGGATTGCTGCACCCCTTGGTCCGTCCCCACTGGTTCATAGAATCATAGAATCACTTGGGTTGGAAGAGACCTTCCAGACCATCGAGTCCAACCATAACCTACACTGCCAAACCCACCCCTAACCCATGTCCCTCAGCACCACGTCTGCCCGGCTTTGAAATCCCTCCAGGGACGGCGATTCCACCCCCTCCCTGGGCAGCCTGTGCCAATGCCTGAGAACCCTTTGGGTAAAGAAGTTTTTCCTCATATCCAACCTAAACCTGCCCTGGCACAACTTGAGGCCGTTTCCTCTCGTCCTGTCACTTGTTCCTTGGGAGAAGAGACTGACCCCCCCTGGCTATAACCTCCTTTCAGGGAGCTGTAGAGAGTGAGAAGGTCTCCCCTCAACCTTCTCTTCTCCAGGCTGAACAATCCCAACTCCCTCAGCCGCTCCTCAGGAGACTTGTTCTCCAGACCCCTCCCCAGCTCCGTTGCCCTTCTCTGGACACGCTCCAGCCCCTCAATGTCTCTCCCATACTGCGGTGCCCAACACTGAACCCAGCACTCGAGCTGCGGCCTCACCAGTGCTGAGCACAGGGGCACCATCACTGCCCTGCTCCTGCTGGCCATGCCGCCATAGGCAAAGCCTCACAACATGGCTGCGGTGATTCCAGCTGGCTCTTGATTTTTCTTGCTCATTTACTGAGGTAATATTGTAACTGAACTAACATTGTGCTTTTACGTTATGTTTTTATGTGTGGATCGAGAGATGCCGTTGCACCACAACGTTGTCATTGTGATGCAGTTGCGAATCAGTCGTTTGAAGGCTGGAGTGGTCAACTGACTTGAAGGCCATGCGAAACTGGGAGTAAAGTCAGGTGTCTTGTCACGCGGTTTAAAGCTGTAAGTGCTCAACTCCATTTCATAACATCATAATGGATACCAGGGGATCTCTTAATGCCATCAGCTTCCAATTATTCTCTTGATTAACTGTTTATTTAGTCTCATTATAGAGTTGGATGTTCTCTCTTGCCTTGCCGCTTGCAATTGGAAGGGCTGGCCCGTGATCGCTGGCACCGATAATCTCATCTCGCGTTTAAGAGGGAATTTCAGGCAGTCGTATGGAATTCCTATTAAACTAGTTTCCTTCCGTGCCAGAAGCGTGCCCAGGAAAAGAAGGCTGGCAGCTTGGGCAGCTTCTGGGTATGGATTTAGTGTACCAGTGGTGGTGCAGATGTTTCCCAGTACACTGAAGAAAGCACGTACAGCTGGCATTGTCTGGTTTTGCTGGTATTCTTCTTAACACTGGCACAGCTTTCCCGCTGTTTGATTTTAGGATTAACGCCGGTTCCTAATTCCATCTTGAAAGGTCAAAAGGTCCTCGGAATGGTTTCTAAAGAAACATGGAGGAGGCAGATTTCTGTCTCGACATTAATATGTTAATAAAATGCAGGTGAACATGAAGGAAGCTGACACAAAGCCTTGTTCGCGTTCTCTCGCGGAGGCTCGCACACACGCTGTGAATGGTTGGCCATTCAAAGCACCTGAGACTAATCAAAGTGCCCCTAAGAAGGACCTTGGAGGAGGTGAGGTTTCGCAGGAGGAGCTGGTAGTGCTTTTAGGACAATAATATCCTCACAGGAAAATTAGGTTATTGCAAGGGGTGGGGGGAAGGCTCAAGGCCATGGTTTGGCAATGCCGCACTCTGCCTCGCCGGCGCCTGGGGTTTCGCCTTCGACTCTGACATGTGAGTGGGGGCTTTTTAGGAATTTAAGGATCCTGTCACTAAAACTAAGGCGGGGGGGGGGGGGGTGTGTGTGAACTGGAGGTGAAGATGGATCGAGGCAGCTCTCAGCCCAACAGCTTGGTTGCCTGTGCCCAAAAGCCGGCTGGCTTGGAAGCAGTCTAAGAAAAAACTTTTCCACAAGATATTCCTCTGCTCCTCTGCCAATGATCTGCAGCTCAGGGATCTCCTGACCCAGAGGTGCATCTTCGTATCCACGAATCTTTTGGGATTCAGGTTCTCCTTGCTCTTTTGGTTTGTTATTTGTTTGGGTTTTTTGGGGTTTTTTTCCCCTCTACAAGACCCTGCTGTGACAAATTCCACAGCTCAACTACGCGTTGGGTACCGTGCCTTTGTTTCCCCTTGAGCCTGCTTTCTCTGCAGCCCTCTCCCTTTATTGAACAACTTTCTTATTCACCTTTTCCGTGTCGCTCATGCTTGTACAATCTTCATTGGATCCTCTCCCAGTTATCTCTTTCCAGCCTTTTTTTTTTCTTGATGCTTTTTATATTTGAAACAAAGTTTGTACGGTTGTTTCGAGGAACAAGGTCGCTCAGTTTTGTAAGCAAACTAGACATTCCTTTATTGCAAACATCACTGTTAAAGACGTTGGTCACCTCCAATAGTTGGAGCAATCAAGAAGCAAAGCTTAGAAGCAATTGGCACCCTACGTAAAATATTCGCCGGACACTTTTTTAAATATGAAGATTTATTAAGGCTTAAATAATAAAATATTTACACAGGAGATCTTTCGTTTTAAAGGAAATATTTATTTTTTTTTTTTAATAAAAAACCTTACTGAAGGAATAATTCCTGGCAAGATGGAAGATGGTTGGGCGCTATGATGGCGCAGCACTTCCAAGTGTGTCGGCAGGCTCAGTGTGTTGCTTTTGACGTGATCAATTAGATCAGAGAACTAAACCAAGCGAGCGTTGTTCCTTAATCCTGCCAGAAAACACAGCCCTGGAAAGGTGAAATTGAAAGGAAAAAAAGGGGTAGGAAGTGCATCGGGTAACTAATTAATTACGGACTCAGTTATTCAATTATATATAACAGGTTTATATAAAAACCATGGTTAAAAAAACCCCAAAACAACAACATAAAAACCAAAAAAAAACCCCCACTAAAAAAACCCCCCCCAAAAAAACCCCAAAAAACCCATCCCAGGCCCCCCAAAACCACGCAACCACCCCAACAAAAGCCAAAAAAAAAAAAGCCCCAACCCCAAAGCCAACCAAACAAGAAACAACCTCTAAAGCCCCAACACACACAAATAAAATTAAAAAAAAAAAAACCAAACGCAAACAAAAAACCTCCAAACCAATCAAAAAACCACCCAAACAACTTTTCTCTTTTTTTGTGTGTGACTGAAAACCCAGTATTAGGCCCATCTGTTTAGATAGCGTAAAGCAAATGGATGAGCTATCTGTCATTTATATGTAAATATGAATTTTCAGCCACAGTAGTTTTTATTTGTGGGTAAGTTTTAGTCGCTTTTTTCCCCAGAAGGATGAGAAGTGGAAAATCCTCAAGAAAAACTGGGCTTGTCTTCTAACTGCACTTTTGGTGAAATAATGAAAGTCTTCAAACGACGTTACATTGCTCTGTAGACGAAGGTACAAAAATGCTAATTTATTGGTAGACTGCAGCGGGCAATTTGCATTCCAAATCAGACTGCAGAGCTCCCCAAATGAGGAGGTGCCCTCACAGCGTGTTTAACCTGGGCTTTTCCTGAGTAAATTCCTAACAATCCGTGTGTTCGTACGTGCCTCCTCGCGTACGGACCCACATGTGGTGCGTCACCATTTTAAGAAGGTCCAGTTTGTTGGGTTTTTAATAGGCGTTTGAAGGGTACGGCTAATTTTGGATATTAGAGATCAGAGAGGGGGGGAAAAAAAAAAACCGATGCAAGGACTGTTTTAAATCTCTGAACTGTCCCGAAATTCTTGTTTATCGCCACACCGAGGGATGATGCGTAGGGTGCCTATAATTTGCAGCAATTAATGTTGTGTATTAAATTGTGCCTGGATGCGTGTATAAAGGCATAAAATGTCTGTATAAAGATATTTTCTAGAATATTAGAAGGGTAAGAGTGTCTATTTGCGGTCAGCTCCAGCTGATACTGGTAGATGAGAAGGAGGGGAATGAAGAGTCGTATTATTCTTAAATGTGCTGCTCCAGGAGGAGGGGGGGAAAGGGGGGGGGGGCGGAGAGGGACAAGTAATACGGCATAAAGAACCCACAGGCATCTGGGCTTTCCCACTTCGGCAGCGAATAGGGGGAACTGGGGGTTGGTGGTCTGCTTCCCGTTCGGAGGACGCCCCTCCATCTGCGTTGAGTGCAGCCTGTTTCCAGTTTAAAACAGGGATTTTTCAATACGAACCTCGATTTCTTTGCTCCATTTTAGATGCAAAGCGAGGCGTATGAATCGCTGGCGTCGCCGTCAGGGCTCAAGACCACGTTTGCCCCCCAAAAATTCGCAGGCTGTGCCTTTGAAGACCTGCTTGCAGTGGGGCACAATGGGCAGCTTTGAGAAGAAAAATTGATAATCTTCACGGAAGAGTAATTTGAATGAAATTACACTTGACAGCCTGTCTCCAAGCAAACAAGGCGAGTGAGGGAGCCTTAGCTAAGCTCTGAGGACTTGCCTAAGCCTCTGCTGTTGGAGCTTCCCAGGGAAAGGGGAAAAAAAAAAAAGGAAAAAAAAAAAAAATCCACACTTTTTTCCTACATCTGACTGAAGCTTTTGATTAATTCTCGGTAGCTGTTCCTAGTGAAGAAAGGTAGCCATGGAAGAGAATATGGAAGAGGGACAAACACAGAAAGGTATTGTGATAAAACTGCTTTCTCTTTGCAAGGGGGGTAATTATTTTTGCGGTTCCTTCGCCGCAAGGTTGGTGACTAGCCTTGTGTGGCAGATGGGGAGAGGTTTTGGTTTTATTTTATTTTTTTTCTTTTCGGAGCGTTCACTTCATTTTGTCTCTGCCGTAGCGCCCAGTGTTGATGTAGCCACTGTCATCTGAGAGCCGCTATTAAAAGGATCTAAATAGCGGATTTTTACATCTTATCCTAATAATATTGCAATTATTTAAGGCAGCCTGCTTCCCAGCCCCGCTCTTTGTTAACCTTCATTTATTTTGTGTTTTCACGCTTGTCTAGCTGGGTCAAGGGAGCCCGGTGTGAGCGAGGAGAGAGCTCCTCGCGGAATATTTGGAGGCAGTTGCGCTCGGATACCCAACAATGCCACCAGTATTTCCAGCGCCAGCCCAGCCTGAACAAAGGCACCGGGTAGATTTGGTGGATATTTAGGCGGTATTGAAATTTCCCTCTGCCTTTTTTCCACCACCCCCCCCCCCCCCNTCCCCCCCCCCCCCCCCCCTGCCTCGCTGTCGCGCTGAAGCAGCCTCGGTTTTGGGGCTGATATTTGCCTGGTGCGGATTTTGCGTTTCGCCGAAATTCGCCTCGCTGAGAGCGCCGCGGCGAGATGCGCGCAGCACCGACGGAGCGTTGCTGGTCCCCTCTTTCTGCCCGGGCTTGGGAATAACCCAACGCGATGGGATGTGCCGGCGCTTCCAGGTGCAAGTGAAAAATGCTGGCAGGCTGTTTGTTAATTTGCCAGTCTCTGAGAAATACAGCGCTTTTTATTTGAGTGTTGTTCTGTACAAGCAACATTACAGTAGTGAAAAGAACCAAGGCTTTTTCCATTTTACTTTGCTGCAAGCACAAAGAGGGAATCCTAGTGAATATTTGCACGTTTAAATCATGTTTAGTTTTACCTTTGCATTTATTTGGGGTTCGCTTCCATTTTTGAGGAGGATTTAGCAACTTGCCGAATCACTTACTATAAATTGCCTGTAAAGGCATATTATTTCTGCGCTGGTGCCATATTCTGCTTTTCCGCTCCCTGATCAATCTGCTTCCTACATGGAAACGTCGTGTTTTCTCGTTAGGAGTGACCCATTTAGGCAGCTTTGAATTGTTTATGGTCTTGACTTGATCTAGATGCACGGTGGAGGGTCACGAGAAGCCTAAAGGAGGATGGATGTGCCCCCTCTGTGTGTGTACGTCCTGCTGTTTACAGAGAAATACATCAGTACCTCCTCGGTGATTGCAGCAGTTTCCTCACTTGAATTTTATTATTTGCAAATAGAAATAACGGGAGAGTATAAGACAGTGCAGTGGCTCGTGTTTCTGAAGGTAAAATCCAGACTTTTTTTACAGCTCAAATTAGTGTGCTTTAGATTTAGTCATCAAAGACGTGCTTTTTTTTAAAGTCCGAAACACCTTTTTTTTTTTTGTTTTTTCTTTTCCCTTCTTAGAACAAGTGAATTGAACTGTTTGACCCCTGAATCAAAAATACTTCGTTGTTGCTGAATGCCTGTTGCCTGAAGAAACAGTACGAAATTCAAAATCTCTAAATTCTGATTAGAGGGGGGGGGGGGGGGGGGAGCAAACCAACCCAAAAACAACAGGGAGAAGAAAGTGAATCATTTTGGATATTAAAAGACCACGCTGTTATTGATAAGCTGTGTCCTCATTGTTCATATGATAAGCAGCCGAATGACCAATAGCCACTCAAAATGGTGTGATTAATAGTGTGATTACACCAGCTAACGCCGCTCCCCCCTCGCCCCCCGTTTACAATGCCATGTGTTCAGCCTTTTTTTTTCCCCTTCAGTGGTACCCGGCTGTCATCACAGGCAGTGACAGGAGACTGTTAAGAGCACACAAATTACACCTATTTTTCCTTATCGGCGTGGAAGGGGATGCTGCTTACTTGCTGTGCCCATGCCTGGCGCGTCAACCTGCCGTGTTCCCATTTCGGATTGCGACAACTTTTTAAAACGTATTTCGAGTGTGAAGAATATTTCCAGTTTGGGAGGAAAATGGAAAAAAAAAAAAAAAAAATCATTTTCCTGCTTGAATTTTTGGGGGTGCTTGAATGCATAAGTAAAGTAAAGAATGCAAAGTGAAGTATAGGGGTGGTTATGAAATCATGGATCTCTTTAAGGCTTGTGCTTTGCACTTGGAACAATATTGACAGATATTAGCTTGATATTGCTATATAGCAATATCAATATGCAATAGCAATACCTTGACAGATATTATTGACTTGATACTTCTCTTTCATAGCTCCTGAGGGTTTTGCTTTCATTTAGCGTGATCTATTACGCATTTAATTGATATCCAGAGTGTAGTTCCAGGTTATCTGGCCCGCTTTTTCTAACTGTAGCGTCCCGGCAACTTTAATTGTAATTCCTGTATTCTGATTTTCTGTCCTCCTTCCATCTTGAGTGGAAGGGCTTCTTTCTTCCTCCCTCTGCTTTCTGCAAAAATCAATGGGAGTATAAATTGTCACTGCTCATCAGCTCCTGGGCTCTTCACAGCAGATGCTTCGAACCTCCCACTGAAGAGCATTACGTCTTGCGAGCGGCCATGATGGAAGGGCAGCACTTGCATATCGATGCCTCTCATGAATACGAGGGAGATAGCGCTAATAAGAGGCTCGCGGATTGGGAAGCCTCGTTATTTTAGAGAGTTTTATGCAATAAGACACTGATAAGGGCAAACGTAATGCTTACCGTAGTGGTTCCGAATAATGAGCTGCTGCCCTACGCAATCCCTGGACGGTCTTGTCTGTAACACTTGTGATTTGTGTCTGGAAAATTGTCAGCAGGGAAATATATTACATCTGTTCTCTGAAACTAATCAATTACTACAAAATGTACAGTTTAAAGTCATGACTAGAAAACAGAAACGGACATTCCCTTCTCCCCCACCCTGGGTATTTTCTTTTTATTTGTCTTGGGAAGTGTGGTTTCTTCTTGGCATCAGTACCCTTAAGGTGGTGAATTGAGGTAATCATAGAATCACAGAAGGGTTTGGGTGGGAAGGGACCTTTAAAGGCCACCCGGTGCCACCCCCTGCCCTGGGCAGGGACACCTCCCACCAGCCCAGGCTGCTCCCAGCCCCGTCCAACCTGGCCTTGAACCTCCAGGGATGGGGCAGCCACAGCTGCTCTGGGCAACCCCGGCCAGGGGCTCACCACCCTCACAGGGGAGAATTTCTGCCCAAGAGCTCATCTAAATCTCCCCTTTTCCAGTCTGAAGACGTTACCCCTTGTCCTATCACTACATACCCTTGGAAGAAGCCCCTCCCCAGCTTTCCTGGAGCCCCTTTCAGACCCTGGCAGGGCTGGCAGGTCTCCCCGGAGCCTTCTCTTCTCCAGGCTGAACCCCCCCAGCTCTCCCAGCCTGTCCTCCCAGCAGAGGGGCTCCAGCCCTCCCAGCATCTTTGTGGCCTCCTCTGGCCCCGCTCCAACAGGTCCATGATAATGCTGGTGTCCAGCAGTTTTCATAGGTAAAGGTATAAGAAGTGGAAGCCAGGAATAATTTGCACTCATTCATTTTCTGTTTTAAAGTACTGGAAGACTTTCCCCCTCCCTGCCCTGCTCTTTTTTCCCTTGATACCGCACTTCCTGGCGAGGACGTTCCAAAGGTCTTTGCTCCGTGGCTGTCTGTAGCTGCCCAAGAACTGAAAGTGTGTAGAAAGTCTGGCTGAAACGTGAGCTACACGCGAGCACCGGAATACGTTCCAACAAAGTAAAAAGTCGTAACGTCTCCGAAACATCAACTTGTTCCCGGTTTCCACCGTTCTGACGTGGTGCTCCGTGCCTGCACCTGTAACGCACCCAGCGCGTCCATTGCCAACCTGCTGTCTGGCAAAACCCAGCATAACTAAAGCCTGTAATTTATTTGACTGGTTTGGTTTTCAAAAGCGATCAGCTCCGCTCAGAAGCCGAGGTTTCGCTCGTGTCTTCGGGGACGCATGCTAATTTTGAAAACCTCATGCATAAATTTGCATGTGTCAGGGGTAGGTCTCAACTGCCAGCGTTTGGAAGACGATGACGTCAAACTGGCAGCTTTGAGCTGGGAAGAAAAATATCCGTCCCCTTCCTGCAGAGCTGCTCTTCCCTCCGTGAAAGCACCGAGACTGCTGCGATGTCCCCAACCCCAGGGCGTTCATCCCACTGGGAAACTTTTCCGAGGGCTGGTACTGTCGTTTTTTGCGTTGTGTGGGATGTGGCCCAATGGAATTTGGGATTCTTCTCCCCACGTATCTCTTTCAGAAAAAAGAAACGTGCTGCAGCACAGCAAGGCATTCGTAGACCGCTTGCACTCAATTGAAGATAAACGTGCCTTTTTTTTTTTTAACGGCTCATCCCTAACTTCATTTTTGTAGTTTGAATTGCTTTATAAAAGAAACTCTTGGGAATGGATGGAGCATCTGTGTGTGTTCAGCAGCAAACAGGAGGAAGAGCTAATTTTACTTAAGCTCTCTTGGCTGCAGCGTGCCTAACAAACACGGATACAGATCCACTAGTAGGACAGCAAAAAAAAATACATAATATTATTGTGACAAGAAATGGTTGAGTACTAGAAGATAAAGAATGAGTTAGTATTTGGTTTGCATTAGTGATTTAAGTGGATCTGCAGCCCGTTACCAAAGCTTTTTGGTTTGTCCCACAGCGTACCAGTAAAGGAGAACTTCAAGCAGAGGTTTAGAAGACAATTCTAAGGATTTGGGTGCTGTCGGAACTGGGCACACGCAGCCCTGAGAGCCTCAACTGCTTCCTCTTACCTCAGAACTTTGCAGAAAATGGGAGATTCTGGGTTAGTAGGATACTGTAGAAAGCGATGATTTTTATTTCATATTAAGAAATAAACCAACAGCCCAAGAATCCAAACACTGCTGGCATCCTCTGGAAGTTAGTCTCCTGAGTAACAAGTGACAGGACAAGAGGAAATGGCCTCAAGTTGTGCCAGGGCAGGTTTAGGTTGGCTATTAGGAAAAACTTCTTTACCCAAAGGGTTCTGAAGCATTGGAAGAGGCTGCCCAGGGAGGTGGTGGAATCGCCGTCCCTGGAGGGATTTCAAAGCCGGGCAGACGTGGTGCTGAGGGACATGGGTTAGGGGTGGGTTT
This sequence comes from Pluvianellus socialis, assembly GCA_013400795.1. Taxonomy (NCBI): domain Eukaryota; kingdom Metazoa; phylum Chordata; class Aves; order Charadriiformes; family Charadriidae; genus Pluvianellus; species Pluvianellus socialis. The sequence goes on from VZTS01008107.1 coordinate 54,582, forward strand.
GGCAGAGGTTTATGGTTGGACTCGATGATCTTGAAGGTCTCTTCCAACCCAAGTGATTCTGTAAATCTTCTAATTTTCCTCTAGTCGTCCAGTTCCTCATTTGACTATTGTTAGAAAGTTGGTTAAAACACAAAGGAGCAAGTCTCAGTATTTTGCCCGTTGGTGTAGTTGGGTGATACACTTGTAAATAAAGCCGAGGAGCCGTTTTGTGGTCTTTAATGGCAGAGCAAGTGTGAGCCCTGCTCGTACCTCCAGCCTGACCCTGCCTGTGTTGCTGGTGCTGTGTTGAGTCTCACGGACCTCTGAAGCACAGCCAGCTTTGGGAGTCATTTGCAAACCATTTTTAAGTTTGGCCTTGTCCGTCGGAAGTAGCAGCGATTTGCCGGCTGATATTCTTCCATCAAAACCTGGGTTTGCGGCGCTCGATTCGTAAAGAAAACGTGATGGGCAGAGGTCGAGCTCTGTTTCCTGTGGGAATATATTTTTGGTTCTAGTCTTCATTCCCAAGCTTGTGTTCAGATTTGGATTTTCACAAGTTTCTTCAGTTTAGAATTGCCTTAACTTCCGTCATGTTTAGCGCTGCCTCTTCTAAAAACTCTGTGTGTGTGTGTAGTGTCAGATAAAATACTCACTTGACAATCACAACGTCACTAACAGAGTAAATAATTCTCCTTCTTAACCAATGTTAAAATGTGGGAGTAAATTTTAGCATCTGGCAAAGTAGCTCGCCATATTTCCTGCTCAATGCTCATTAGTAGTTAATCAATAGGGTCTATTAAAGAAAAAACGCAATAACATTCGATGTGAATTTGAAGTTAATTGTTCTAACATTGTAAGTTATTCTCCTTTATGTAGGGACTACGGACCACCTTACTTAATATCCTTACGTTTGGAGCACTGCGTTCCAGGGCTGTAATTTGAATATAGGTTATTATTCAATGCATTAGGCTTTTATTCACAGATAACAACGTAAATAAATTTAGTCTTGCTTGCTTATTTAATCTTTAGCATTGAAATGTCTCTGTTCATAGTAGAAAACTTTATATTTCTTACAGGCTTACCATCATACTAGTCATAGGCATGAAAATCCAGCATTAATAGGACCTAATTATACTTTTATATATATTCTTTCAGGGCAAAAAGTGTTCCAACTGCCCTGAGGCAGATGGAATCCTCAATTCAGTGTGTGAGAATTTAAGTCTTCATGGTGATTTTGACACTTGTATGTCAATTTCATAAAGAAGCTATTTTAGAAATAAGATTTTTTTCCTAAGTAAGAGAAGTAAATGCTTAGAAAAAAGCATTTAATATATTGAAAATGTTAATTTATACAAATTCTTGAAAAATATCAAGCCAGCAACATAAGTTTATAAAAAAAATTCTCTATTGTTTGCAGAAGTAAAGGCTCACTTTGGGGGGGAAAAGGACATTTTGGGTTTCTAATTACTCTGAAAAAATAAGCATTTAGTAATGGCAAAGCAATACCACAGGTAAAGCAAAAATAAATTTGATTCAGCTTAGTGCTTAGGCTCCTTATGGAGAAGGATTGAGGGACTGATATATCTAATATCTAAAATTTATTCCTTTTATATTGTGACTATGCATTCATTTCTGATAAGTACCTTAAACAATTTGGGCAATGCAGTTTTCAACCTGCTCGAATTGCCTGCACCTGCATGAAAATTCAAGGTGGAAGAATGGACTTCTTCCATTCAAGGTGGCTTCTGGCCCCACGTAGCGACAATATTTGCTTTCTCAGTACTAGAGTGTGGAACTGTTAATGGACCTTGTATAAACAGGTGAGACTATGCTCTTTATTCTTAACAGTTTTATATGGAGAATTAGGTAGAAAATAAGAAAAAAACCCAACATATTTTTGGGCTGTTCTTCTTCCGATTGTAGACGCTGTATGTGGTGTTCTAAGAACCATAAAGCACCCGATGGCCATTGGAAATCAGAACACGAAAAGAGGCAAAGGTGAATATTGATCTTAGATCAAATACTTTGTTAATATTCCAGTTGACGATTCTATTTCAGAGGAATCTTCAGCTAAATGTATCTTCAACTACAAGGTATCATTCCTGATTATTGTGTGACTGGTTTCTGAGAGGAGCCCGCAGGTCGCCCGATGGTGGTGTGTTGTCACAAATCTTTTCCTTGGGGGAGCTTCGATTCCAGATGTAAGGGGTGGGAAACGTCTTGTGGTTTCCTCAGCTGCAGAGAGATCAAACTTGGAGCATCATGATTGTGAGGGTGGAAGATAAACACCAAATAGGGATTAACTACCAGAATTGTGAATTTTTGTACACACAGGCTGTAGGGCCTGATGAAGGAAGGGCACTGGCACAAAAACTGATGGAAGTATTCTGTTAGCTTGTCCTTGCCAACTCGCGTACTGCAACACGCTACCCTCAAGAAGGCTAAATATTCTCTTACCCCCTCCCCACTAACATTTTAGCCTCCAGTCATCATGTAGGACATCAGTAGTCCTCCCAAAATTTACACTGCAGCCATCTGGGACAACTTTGTTCCAAAGAACAGTTGCTAAAATATCACCAACTACTACTAAGTGCAAGGATAACCCTTCTCTTTACATTCCTAATACCCCTGAGATTTGCACTTGGGCAGCTTCTGAAGAATTTTTATTTGGTTTGCATAGTGAGTTTTGGGGGTTTATTTTATTTTAGAATCATAGAATCACTTGGGTTGGAAGAGACCTTCGAGATCATTGAGTCCAACCATAAACCTACACTGCCATTTTATTCAGTAGTGATAACAATACAACTGTGGAGCAAATGAATATCGCAAAAAATTTACTATCGATTTTAACAAAACTCCGTCTTTTTAATAGCAGTGTGAGGGGAGCAGTGCGTTTGCTGTAGTTCTGGTACAAAACTAGACTTCACTGAAAGGTGCGTTTGCTGCGCTTCTGGTACATGAGCTTTGCAGGAAGGTGCTACTGTCAGATCCTAGATAAAACTCAAGTAAAACATAATATCTGAAGTTCCAGTAAGCAGCATTCCTCACTTCCCAATATCTTCCCATTTATACCCCAAGGTGTTCTGTTTTTCTTCCTCTTCCTAAAAAAAAAATAATAACTCTTTGCGACTGCTGTCCCGCTTTTCAATTTTCTGTGGAAGCACTTTCTTTTTAGCATCTGGAAGGCAAGGAAATGAAATTTTACAACATTTTTTTAATTTCTTCTGGGAACATGTAATGTAAGTTGTCGAGCGCCTCATGTTTATTAATTAAGCCATAGCTGGTCACATCCTACTTCTCAGTCTGCGGTAGGATGATTTGATACAGGTAAAATTGGACATTAAGGAGGAATCTGAAGGAAGGGGAGTACAGCATTGGGAAGTGATTAAGCAGGGAATCACAGTAAGTGATTAAGTGTTGCTTTGCATTAAGGCACAATGGGGGGAAAAATGTAGAGATGATTGAGCTGCTAGAGGTTGAAGAGAGGCAGCATGATGAAAAGAAGAAAGGAATAAGCAATAGAACTTGAAAGACCTTTGGAAGGGTTCAGAAGTTTGAAATTGATATGGAAATAGGGGAAGACAATATTAGAGTTGAAATAATGAAGGATATTAACATTTGCTCTTTCAGACAAGACCTGTAGAGGGCTTTGATGGAAATTTGTGTGTTTTATGGAAATACATGGATGGAAAAATGTGTATTTTAAGGCAAAGTGGTTTTAAATGGCTTCCAAATCTTTACATTTTAGTCTCTCCAGGAAAAAAAAAAAATCTCTTATGGTGTTGATATAATGATAATAGAGTTCAATAATTTTAAACTTAAAAACTCCAACCAAAACACAAGTAAGCCGGACACAGTAGTGCTGGATTAATATTTGCAGGTTAATGTTGGTAAATAGAATGTTTCAGGAGTTTTGAGTATAAATTCAGATATTTTTTTTTAATAGTGGACATGTAACGTAAACACATTTTATTTCTCCCCAAGTAAAACAGTAGCCATACTACATTCATGGCTATATTGCTAATATTGTAATATTACTATGGTAATGTGTGACTGTGGACAGTTTCTAACTATTTTGAAGTTATGCACAGGTGAGGGAAAGAGGCAAAACAAGTTGGGTTTTATCTCAAAGCGATGAGAGAGCAGAATGATTCTCTTAGTTGGAAAAAGAAAGATATCACTCTGCATTCATGGAAAAGAGTTACGGCGGTTGATCTGTTGGCCAAGTTTCCGTGGTGAGGGAATCGGGCACTGCTTGGCCTTGCCTAGAAGGTGACACAGCTGGTGTGGGAGGCTCTGCAGGGTGGTGGCACCCTCTGCTACTGGTGAATTGCCTTAGTTTGCTTGATGTCATTCATCAAAGCCTGCCCACCTCTTGGTTCCCCACCAAATCTTCTCTTACTTGATTAAACTATATGCAATGGTAAGCAGCTGGCATAATTTTGAATTAATTTAAAAGCCTTTCGAAAATAACCACGGGAAGAGCTTGGGGCATCTCACTGCAGCTCTCAGGAGAGGACCGCTTTGGCCACAGCTGAGAACTTAGGCTTGCGTATTTTGATGCAGGGGTAGATCCTGAGCTTCTGATGTCGCAGTTTTGGTTGGTATCTCAGGGGGTAGATGAGGAAAGCTATCCGTGCCAGGTACTCATCTCAGTGCTTGGATGGCACAGAACTCTGATCCTTGCCTCTCCAGAAGAAAGCCAATACATACACCCCATCAGCGTCTACTTACATCTGCCAAACTGTTTACTCCCCCCTTCTTGTACCCTTCTATCACACAACTCACTTCAAACAACCCTCCCCCTTCAAAACACCTTCTGCCCTGACAAGTGCAGGTTGCTAACAGCACCTTGAGTGCTCTGGGACTTCTTAATGCCCCCAGGCTGGAATCTCCATGCAGAAGTTGATGCTGTGGCAGGTTCCTCTAGAATGACAAGGAGAATCTGGGCTCAGGTAGTCGAGATGTTGTGCAGGCAGCTGAGGGAGAATCCTCCAAATCCGCACTAGAGGTGGAAGGCCACGGAAAAGCTGGCACTGTTGATAGTTCTGTTGTTCCTCTTCCTTCAGTAAATAAGTCCTAAGTCTTAAGACTGTGCTTTAACATTTCATATGAGTAAACATTTGCAGTGTTGGGTGGATTTCTTCCTGATAGACTTTTGGAAAAAAAAAAAAAAAAAGCCCAGATTCTAGATATTATGGTGGTAGATGAAGGCCCAAAGAGACTTGCAGACACTCTCTTTGTTGGCTTACAGAAGTGCACTGCAGAGATTAGCAAGCCTCCCACATTTCAGGTTTTACCTGCTCATCTCCTCGGTCTTTCGGGAAAATTCAGGTCGTGCATTTTGACCCATAGAGCCCAAATGGCCTGAGAATATGATGTGGGGATTTATGGAACACCTTGAATTCCATGGCATTCTAGGCATGCTGTCAAAGATGTCTGTAGCCTACTGGTGATAGCCTCCTGGTAGAGCCCTCTCTCAATTACTGTTGGATGTTGTTGTGGTTTGTGATAAGCCTTCAGGAATAGTACTGGGAACTGCAAATTCTGAAGTGCTCCTATAGGATAAGGAGAATTAAATACACATTTCAAATAATATCAAGCAGAGTATCTACCCCTCCTTACAAAGCACAGGAGAATTAACATTTACTTGTTGGAGAGGTAGAAGGACATTTGTTCCAGAGGGAGGCACAGTCTTGAAAGATCAAGAGGGATGTGATGGGAGCGTTTGTGGGTCACCTAACTAACTGTGAAGTCATTCAAGGGAGGGTTGCCTTCCCTGTTAGTGCATGGCAATAGACAAGCTAAATTTACCTTAACCTTTCCAGGAAATTAATCCTTGCCTTTTACCAGTTAAACACCGTAACGTGTCCTCATGTCAAACGTACAAAGTGAGGAATACGCAGCGATTCTGTGCCAGTACGGCCTGCTTGTTCGGTGACCTCTGTGATGAAGATTACATTTCCAACTACATTTTTCTGCGTAATTTATTTGCCGTGTTCACGGTGCCACTTGGAGGCTGGATCTGGTCTCGGGGATGCTTGCGTTCGCTGCGCTCCCTTCTGCGTGGAGGAGGCGGGGAGCAGCTGAGCAGAAGGTGCAGACAGATGTGTCTGTGCCCTACCGGAGTACAGCGTTGGAGGGGTCAGGTAGCTGCAGCAGGAGAAAAGGGGATGCAGGAGCTGCCGCTGGGTACGGCGAGCCCAAATTCCACCTCTCTGGCTGTGGGATTGGTCCGTTGTGAAAACCCGTAATTGAGCAGATGTCCACGAGCTGATTTGTATTTTTACCGATAACGGCAAAATTAATAACCCGTTGAACTCTGCATATGGCACAAAAGAACTTATAAAGTTTTAAAGAGCAGTGTTTTTTGTAAAGGTTATATACCAACAACGAGCATACAACTGAACTTCTGGGGGTAGTAGTTGCTAGGTTACTGTAAATAGTTACCCAACAGACACAACTGAGGATGAAAATAAATGTCTGAATTTGCCTTGAGAAAGGGACCATTGACTGCTGGCCACTCTGGTGTTCATAAAGGTATTCAATTATATTATTGAATGTTGCGTTATTGATTTTTAAACTGAGTAGCTTTAGCGTGAAATGCCTTCCCACTTAACATGCTGTGCCTTCGTTCAGGGCTTGCTGGCAAACCACTCCTGTACAGAAAAGGAACTGACATTTCTAGCTGAACGACAGAAATAGTGATCTGCTTTCTCATGAAATAGTCTGAGTGTATTATATATATATATATAAAATGCTTTTCCTATTTGTTGCGGCTCTTCGTTATAGTGGTTCAATTGTCTTCAGAGTTTTGGGGTTTTTTTTCAGCCTTCTAGTTTCTTACCGAGAGGCTGGCCACTACTTCTGATCAACACACACCTTTAACGTTATAAATAAGCGTAGCCGTGCTTTCCCCCTGCCTTTCCTCTTAGCAGGAGGTTGTAGTTCCTTGTAAACACCTGCAGATTCTCTTTGTGCGTCTCACGCTATTCAAAAACAGCCCATTGCCATGTGACTTAGCTAGATGGCTGAACCAGATTGAGGGAAAAAAAACCCAAAAAAACACCAAAACCCAGTATCTTGTTTTCCAAGTGCTCATAATTAGCTTGAGACCTACTCCTCTGAGCCATAAAACTTTTCTTCTGTTTAGTCTTGACTGTGTTTGCTACATAATATTTCCCTTTTGCTGGGAAATTCATAGTCCTAGTAGAGTATTAAGGACCCCTTTCACTCACACTACCCACCAGCGTTGTAGGAACGAGTAGGATTTGCTTGTAAATGCATATATCGCCCTTGGTTTTAGGGTAATACAATGCTTCTAGAATTATAGACATAAGTAAGTTCAAAATTTGGAAAATCTATGACCGAGGCTCTGATCCTGCAAAGACTTATTTGTACATATCACTGGGAGTAATCCCATTGGTTTTACACCAATTCTTCACCTAAGCAAAAAGGAAGTATGTGCACAGTCTTTAAGACTAAGCCCTAGCCGTGCCACGGAGTACTTGGCGTGTAGCTGTCAGGTTTTTGGCAGGAAACCTGCGAGAGGATGCGATGATGATGCAGTTTAATGGGGTTTGAGAGGAGACTGGAAGGCAGGTTGCATGGAGTTTGTTTATCAGCTGTGTGGTTTTTATGCTTGTTTGTTCTGCGTGGTATTACAGGAGGTAAATATGCTTTGAGGTCTCCGGTGGCTGTCTGCAGGTTCCAAGAAATTCTTATTCTTTTCTCCTTGGCTGCTTTAGTTTTTGAGGGGTTTCGTTGGTGTGCTACTAGAATTTGGATTCGCTCTTGGGCAAGATCTACTGGACCTTCTAGTGGTATTGAAATACTTTGCGAGCGCGTCGTGTTCGCATGCTGAAGCCAAGCCGGTCATCGAATTTGCTGGGCAGATGGAGTTTCCCCCACTGCAGGCCACGAGTGACCTTTTTTTTACCTTTTCTCTGCAACATGGCCATGGTCTGCTTTCTAAGATTATCTGGGAGATTAATTTCATTAAATTCCTGCCGCAAGTGCAAGGACAAACACTGGCGTTATCCCTCTCACTGTCCTCTTCTGACGAACCCTAGGTGAGACTCCCGGTCTTTTACGGCAGCTCTGAAGCAGCGTGTTGGTGGGCTGCCCGGGTTTCATGGGTTGGAGTGGAGAAGATATTTGATAAATCCTGAGCTGAGGGTCTATTACAAGGCTTTCTCTTACTACAAGATTCTGGACTTTGAGAGTGTCTAGTGTGAACAGACACCTAGGAAATGGCCTCAAGTTGTGCCAGGGCAGGTTTAGGTTGGATATTAGGAAAAACTCCTTTACCCAAAGGGTTCTCAGGCATTGGCACAGGCTGCCCAGGGAGGTGGTGGAATCGCCGTCCCTGGAGGGATTTCAAAGCCGGGCAGACGTGGTGCTGAGGGACATGGGTTAGGGGTGGGTTTGGCACAGGTTTATGGTTGGACTCGATGATCTTGAAGGTCTCTTCCAACCCAAGTGATTCTGTGATTCTATGAACACAGAAAATGGCTGTTTCTGAAGGGTTTTTTGCCGTATAAACTGTGCTGCTTAAAATCCTAAAGGGAAAAAAAGATACTATTAGCAGCCACGCGTAGAGTTTGCAGGAGCATCTTCTATAATGCAGTACAACCGTGCTATCAGGCAGATAAAATTAATCAAAAAAGGTGCTTGTCACCATGTCTATCCTAAGAGTTCAGTAAAACACGTATACGACAGCCACACCCACAGCATGTGGCACAAAGGCCAGGAAATGAAAAATAAATGGAAAAATTTAATTTAAATTAAAAATAATTAAATTTTAATAATTAAAAAATGAAAATGAAAATTAAATGGGGGCTACCATTTCCCAGAGATTTCCTCTTTCAAAATTATTCTGGATTTATGAACATTGTTCACTAGTGAAAACAGGGGGGTAATTATAACCTAGCGGTGAGGCGGTCTTTTAGGTCAGCTGTGTTTACGCTAATGGTTCAGACAAGATCTTTTTCTCCCCCCCCTCCCCATCTGGTACAGTCATTAAATATTTAAGACACAGGGGAACCTGTTATGGACATTTGGGGTCTTTTATCGGCTTTATGGATGTGTTTGCATATGGGAGACTTTTGCTGTTAATATTTTCTTCATTTAGATCGGTTACACATGCCCATGCCATCTGTATTGCCTGTGCCTCCAGCAGATATCCTCCCAGCGTTACCTGCCGTGTCCCCTTCTAGAAGATCAAAATATGTAGCAGCTCGAGTGCTGGGTTCAGTGTTGGGCACCGCAGTA
>VZTS01008108.1:0-44923 GCA_013400795.1 Pluvianellus socialis
GATGATCTTGAAGGTCTCTTCCAACCCAAGTGATTCCATTCTATGATTCAAGGATCTGGCAGGTGGTTTCAGCTCCAGAACTGGCAGCAGCGTCGTGCAGTGGCTGTCTGTAGGTGGCACTTTGCGTGTGCCGGGTGCCAACAACTGGGCCTGTGAAGCCTCACCAGGTGCAGCCTGCCCGGGGATGTGCAGGATGAATCACCGGCGTGCTGTAAAGCCCCCTTTTTTTCTCTTGGAAACCACGGGGCTCCAAGAGCTGCTTGGCGGTGTCGGTGCAGGAGTGCAGTAGCAGTTATGTGCTGCAAGAGGTCTCTGCAGCACTGCGCTTCGCTGTGCCGGTATCCACCGCAGAGCAGCAGCTCCCGGCGCTGCTCCGAGTTCTCTTTCCCCTTCCCTGGAAGAAGAGTTTTGTTTTACCTGTCCTTTTCCTCGCTGGAGAGGTCTGAGTTCTCCTCAGCCTCCAAATCCTCACTCTCTCCCTGCTCCTCCTTGCACCTTGCAGCCTGGGGAAAACTCCCGGAGCGTTGAGGGGTCACCGCGTGGGAACATGGTGGTCGCGTCGGACCATTCGTCCATAAGGAGCGTTGTGCTGTCCCCTGCAGCTGCACCTGGAGCTGGGGCTTGGCTCGTTGCTGCCGTTCACTTTCCGGTGGGGGCTGTGACAGTGGGGAGAGCATCAGGACGTGATCCCGGTGCCACCCGGAGCGTGCTCGTCCTGCTGCAGCCACTCAGGGACCCAGCACCTAATGCCACCTTTGCAGCCTACTTGCTTTTGCTGGACCTCAGCTCAGAAGCAAGTGACTTTGGGGGATGCCGTTACAGACCAGAAACCGTATCTGAACAGAGCTTTTTCTCCCCCAAAAACTGCCTTACCTGCCCCTCCTGTGCCTGCCGCCACCATGGGGGCTTGGCAGTGGCAGAGCCGACCTTCAGCCCTGGCCCTTCCCTGCGCGAGCAGCTCCCCGGGCAGTGTGGTGAGGCAGGGTGACCGTCACCCTGCTTCATGGGACACCGGCACGGCTAGGGGAGAGGTGACGTGTTGAACTTGAGTTGCCATGTGTCTCCTTTCCCCCTCGCTGCCCACCCACGCCAGGTGGGAATGTGCTCTCCCTGGGTGCAGACTGGGGCTGGTTCGGCTCCTCAGGCGAGGGTGACAGTGGAAGGTGGCTCTGGTTGAGGACGTGTCTCCAGCCGGCGGCAGAGGGGCTGGGGCGAGCTGGCTGCCATGGCCGGGGTAAGGCAAGGCTCTCCGTGGGTGCTCTTCCTCGCCTTGCGGTGGTGACGTCTGAAACCTCCCAAGGAGCGCAGCGAAGCAGAGGTTCGGAGAAGGAGCTGGCAATGATCTCAAAGGGGGACGTCGGAGGCTGAAGATTAAGCGGAGCATTTCCGATGGAAACAAGGCGATGGCCGGGGTCGGGTGTCGCCTGGCTTTTGACGGCAACAACAGCCCTGCCGCTGTTGGGAAGGATGGAAAAAGAAAGGCTCCTGAAACCTAAGAGCTGTTTTGCTATTTACTTTGGTTCTGTTTTTACTCCAAGAATAGAAACAAAGACGATGGATTTGCATCACCAGGAGCAACTTGAGGAGGGAGGAGGAAGCGGTGGGGCCTCATTAGCAGCAGGAATGTGCTGGCAAGAGGAGGGCCCCGGTGACAGGGAGGCGGTTTGACCTGGGGGTTCCTATTAGCATTTTGTTCATCACACTTCTCCCCCCCCCCCCCCGCCTTGTGTTTTATTTTTTTAATGACTGGTTTGTGAGCTTCAGCAAAGCTGAGCCGTACCTCTACAAGGGAGCTTTTGCAGAGGCAGAAGTAGCCCAGGCCTCCACGGAAGAAGGTGCTGTTGGAAGCTGCCCCACTTGCATGGTTGGGTCTTGATCTCCTGGAAAGAAAAGATTCATCTCTTTCTGCGCTGACGATTTAGGGGTCTTTGCCTGTCACATGTAGAAAGCTGGTTTTCCCTCCCTGCTGCTGCTGCAGTCGCATCTCCAGCCAGACCCTGGTCCCACCAGAGGACGAAGAGTAGCTGCCGAGGGGTGGTGATGTGGCCCACAGCTGTGGGACCTTCAGCCTTGCCGATCCTCACCCCAGAGGAGGCGGCTGTGGGAGGGAGGGCTGCGTCGGAGAGGGGTGGGATGGATTCTTTGGCTGTGGAGCTCTTGATGCTTCGTTTCATGGTGAAGGGCGTGTTTGCTGCCAGCCTGCTGGCTCTGTCCTTGCTGAAGTCTCCACGCCACCTAGGAGAAGGTTGAACTGGGACCCGGGACCGACTGGAGGTGGAGCAGAAAGTCATAGTTACGCTTTTGCGAGTGTGAGGTCTTCCCTCTGTTTTCTTTAGCTGTTACAGAGGTGGCTTTCCAAAGTAGAGAGAATAGCTTTTCTGAGATGCTCAGCTGCCAGCGTGACAGCGTTCAGCTTCTGGGTCTTCCTGACAGCAGAAATGTCCTGCCTCGTGGAGAGCTTCAGGGCTTCTGGATGCTTTGAGGAAAGCAGTTATGAAAGCTGCTGTTCTGGAAAGTCCCTGTGGGTTGGTGGGGTCTTGACACTCTTGCCTGAGCCCTTGTTGTCTCCTGGGGAAGGAGAGGGAGGAAAGCGGTTGCTGGAGGAGACAAGGTGTGGAGCTTCATGTAGGGAAGATCCTAGGGACACTGATAGGGCCATGCTGGACCTGGATCCTTGTTCAACCCCTCCTGCATTCAACTACGGCAATAACTGCGTTGCAGAGTGAGGAGAAGACATGTGTGTGGTATACTGGGGCTGGAGGGCAGCGCGTGCCAAGCCTGATTTTGGTTCATGCTGTTTCCCCTCGGGTGAGGATCGTTCCCTTTCAATAGCTGGCCTCTGCGTTTTTATGGGTGGGTTCCTTGGTCAGGCTTGAAAGTCAACAGCAAATCCAGCCCGTAGCTCAGCTGTTTCATCCATTTTTTTCTTCAAACAATCACTTGCTGTTCCTCGTGGCTATTTAAGGTACCTCTGCTGAGCATCTGTGGCGTGGGCTGTAGAGCAGTAGGTCATGCAGTGGCTGCTCAGGTGGTAGAACGGGGCACTGGCTGCCCCAAAAGTAGAGAAAATAGAGTCCTAATGCCTGATGTTGGCTCGAGAGGGGATTCATTTTGACTTGCAGACCTTTGCTTGGGGTAGAAAGGCAGCAACTCCTCTGCACTGAGATTAAGACTCGTGATGCTCCATGAGGAACACAAGAAACCAAGCAGCTTCCCTGGGAGATTTCCTGTTGTTAACCCCATTCTCACACAATCGGAGGATTTAGGGCAGGAAGCAGGAGGTCTCCAGTCCTGGAGACTTCTAGCTGGGCTTCAGGTGAATCCAGCCTTTCCCCCAGACCTCTGGTTGTGGGGGATATTTGGTTGTGGTGCTGTTGTCCAAGTGCCTCAGGATGGCACCACTGGTTGTCTGACACGGCATTCCTAAGCTTCCTGCAGCAAGCCCCTGAGGAGGTTCCTTCTCAGATGGGTGTAAGGCCTTTCTGCCATCCTTCCGTCATCCTCCTGGGAGATGGTGTTGGCAGCAAAGAGCCATCTGATGTGATTGTGCCTTGCCTGATAAAGGGTTATCAAGCATTGGAACAGGCTGCCCAGGGAGGTGGTGGGATCACCATCCCCGGAGGTATTTAAAAGCCAGGCAGACGTGGTGCTGAGGAACATGGTTTAGGGGTGATTTTGGCATAGGTTTATGGCTGGACTTGATGATCTTGAAGGTCTCTTCCAACCCAAGCAATTCTATGATTCTATGATTCTATAAATCAGCAAGCTGCTTTGCCATCTGAGAAGGCAAGTGTGGGGGGGGAGAGGCTGCGAGTCTTCAGCTCAAGTGTTGCTGATGAGCAAATTAAATAACCGGAGCATCTTTGGATATTGCCTCCTTCAATTCCGCCTCACGCCCGCCTGATGGGACGTCACCAAGCTGAAGGTGGCTGCAGCTGAGCACGATGCTGATGGGAGCTCTGCTATTTGGGCACGTCCTCCTGGGGCTTCTACACTGATTTAACACCTGCAGGGGGAATCGATCTGTTTTTAGATCCTGACATGTGCAGCAGATCAAAGTGTTTTGAGCAAAGTGGCTGTAGGCGCCCGTAGATGATGTAACTGAGCTTAACCAGGAGTGGTGCCTGGCCTCCCGTCGCAGAGGTGTCTGTCCAGCTGTGTCTATGTGGCAGGGTCCCGCTTTTGGGTACCCTTTTATTGCGCGTATGCGGTGACTGGGAACGCTGAGCTCCGGCCATCTGTCTGTTTGGGCTAGATTTTCATGGGAATCCTTCGGAACTGTAAAGTGGTGAAATAGATACGCCCCGGCACATATGCCTGTAGGGGTATTGACGGGCCCGTTCATTTTTGGTGGTTGCTTGCAGTTTCACAAGGGTGAGCCCGCTCTTCCCGGGTCTGCAGTGCTCGGGAAGGCGACACGCACGGCTCCGTCTGCTGCTGGGCTTCATCCTGCGCCCTGGGAGCGCAGTGCTGTGGCAGCGTGTTCCCCTCCCGGGAGCAGCCCCGGGCTCTGCCGGTGAGCGGTGCTGGTTGAGCTGGGCAGCGTTTGGCACTCGTGGAGCCCCCTCCGGTGCTTTTTCTTCCCGCTGGCACGACTGCGGTTGGGATGGGCTGGGATTCTTGTGTTCTGTGTCTCAGCACCATCATGGGGCCCGTGTGTCCAAGGGGGACTGAAGCCCAGCAGCTTCCCATGTATAAGAGCGTCGGGGAAGCCGCAAGAGCAAGCGGAAGCTCCACAAGAGCAAACGTTTTATTGGTGAAATTAACGGCCAAGCTAGGAAAAGGCAGATTTTTCATCCTGGTAGGGAAATAAATGAGTAAATTACTGTCACGGAGTGGTGGGCAGACTTCAGTAAAGGGGCTCAGGAGTTTCGCAGGGCAGAAGGAAGCCCAGAAGAGAGGAGAGGGATGGGATCCCGTTCATCCCACAGGAGACCCAGCGCGTGGAGCCATGAGCTGGGAAGTGGCTCCTTCCTCCCCAGCGGGTGCAGGGATGAAGTAACCTGCTCCCTGCCCATCTTCCCGGCTGCCCACCTGTAAACCCAGGCTGGCAGTGATGGAGAGCCGGGCGGAGGGGATGAGGCTCTGGTTTATTTTAAAACACAGGCAGTCGAGATCCTCAGCCGCTGTGAATCGGCGTGGGGCCACAGGAGGCTGTGGGGACGGTGCAGCTCAAAGCCTGGCCTAAATATCTTTAATTACCCTGCATTTGGAGACCTTTTATAAACAAACTAGTGACAAGCCGCCACTTTTTCTGTTGCCAAGGCCTGTGTAGAAAATATTTAGATCAGCAGCAAAGGCAAATAATCGTGGTGTTAGGGACATGAGGGATTTTATTTTGCAGGTTCTTTTTGCGTCGGCTAGATCTTTATTTATTCTTGGTTTTGTTTAGCAGTTCCCATCAGACATAAACTCGGACCCTGTTAATGCACGGACGTGTCTCCTTTCTCCAGGACCATCCAACACCCCCACGAACATCACTCCCCCTTCCGAAAAAGTTATTGTTCCTAGAAAGCAGAGCAGCGCCACTGGAATGTTAATTGGGGGAAGTGAATAACCACCACTACCCTCTGCCTAACCTTCCCCAGCCCCCTCTTAACGAGCAAATTGAATTTATTTAGGCATTGAAGGTCCTGTCTCTCCCTCCCCTGGGCAGACTGAAGTGTCCATTGTGCGGCTCCGCACTGGGATTTGCTGCCATTTGTTCAAGGAATTTATTTTTTTTTAAAAGAAAGGCAATTTTTAAGGGGGGGGTGGGTGGGTGTGTGTGCCCTTTCTCTCTTGCTGCGGGGAGAGGAGATGAGTTGTGGCGCGCAGAGGTGGGCAAGGGAGCGGGTTTGTCACTGTTGCTGTTCCCAGAGTGTCTCGGGCTTTGCGCATGGGAGGGGATGCGTGTGTTTTCCCATCTCTCCTTGTCGAGCCTGGGGAGGAGATGGGGAACATGAAGTCCAGCCTGTGTCCGTAGCGAGGAGTGAAATCCACTGCGTGTCTCAGCGGTTGCTCAGGCTGCTGCTCCCCCCGCCAGCTCAGTGCCTGTCCCGGGGGCTCGTGTCACATCACCGGTTTGGCACTGGTGGAGACGAGGGCGGTGGTGGCTCTGTGGCTGATCCCGTGCTGGCGGAAAGAGGTTTTTGCCAGTGAGGGAAAGGCTTTGAGGCTGTCCGGGCAAACCTGCTCGTTCCACCGCAGGTGGCATTGGGGAGGGTTGTGGTTTTGCATCTGTGTTTCTCAGTTGCGAGCACTTCACCGAGCGCAGCTCTGACACCCCGTCCCAGCCCCGAGCTGCGGTTTTATGGCCAAGATTACGGTTCCCACAGATGTGCACAGCTGGCTGGGGAGCCCTGGTTGTGTGGCCGGGCTCTGGGCTGGGGTGGGGGCAGCCCCCCTCGTCAGAGCTCGGGCAGCCCACAGCGTAAAGGCTGTGGCTTTGAAGGGCTCAGCTTTGCCTGCAGGCTTGAAGGTGGCTTTGTTTTTTGTTTTCCTGGTCACTGGGCTTTGAATATACCAGTTGAACCATTGGCTGGGTTTTGCTGGTGGGTGTCCTGAGGTCTCCATCCCATGCTGGTACTGCCGAGATGGTCCCAGGTGTCCAAGCCAACTGGGCTTGGTGTCCTGAGCCTTCACGGTGTGGTGTAAGTTAGGTTAAACCTTGGAATTTGAGATTTGCTGTTGGAGTATCTCCTGTGCTGTTTATTTTGACACTGAATTTGTTGTACAAGGTCCCCACACTGTTAATTCCCACCTCGCAGCAGGCTGCTATGGCTGGTTTGGCTGGTTGTCAGCCGCAGGTGCGGGGCTCTCTGGGGAGACGTACATGGCTGAGAGGGGCTTCTGGCATTTCCATAAGGGGCTTCTGCCAAGAGGACCAGGGCTGATGCCCGTGTTTAATCCTGGAGGCTTCAGAGCTGGTGGTAGTGGAGGGGGGAGGTTATGCCTGTCTCCTTCCTTGCAGAACTGGGAACTAGACTTTTTTCTTACATATGCTGATTTTTATTGTCAGTGTTCTGCATTTAGTATTGCTTTGTTGTCTCAGGATTGACCTGGGAGTCTGACCTAACGTTTGGAGGGAGCCTTGTCTGATGGTCTCGGGGTGGAGGTGGAGGTGAAGTGATGGGTTGTCAGTGCTGGGCTGGACCCGGGATGTGAGTGCTGCTTCCCGGAGCTGGGCAGGGGAGAGAGTGGGCGTCAAGCACGTCGCTCCCTTGGGATGTGCAGCTGACACCGCTCTGATGGTCCTACCAGCAACAGCAATCAGTTGGGTGGCTTCGCTCCTCAGATCTCTGTGCAAGAGGGGGTGAGAAACCCCTGGGCCACGCTGAAGCCCAAACCCCTGGGCTGGTGAGGGCAGGGTTTTGCACTGGGAAACATCTCGATGAGGACACGTGTCTTGCTCGCCGTTTCTTGCAGCCTCTGCAGGGTCTCCCTGCTTGTCCCTGTATCCTTCTCTCTAGACCTGCTTTGTCAGGATGGCAAGGGAGACTTTGCTCCTCTCTGTGGGGAGAACTGCGGGACTGCAGGGGAAGGTTTATTTTCATTACTCCACAACCCAGGCATCTTTTTCCAAGCAGAGTAAAATACCCAACAGACTCATCCTCTGGAAGAGGAGGAGATGGATCGCTTCCCAGTGTGGGGCAGCTGGAGCACCAGGACCAATCCCTCCTGGGCCAGGAGGGATGTAGATGCCATGTTTAGGGTCCAGGGGCCGCACTGCAGAGAGGAGGAAGGGCAGGGAAATGGGATGCAATCCTCCCTCTACATGAGGATGGGTTTGGCTTCAAAGCCTGATGGGGAACAGTTTCTTGAAGGGCAGGAATGTGTTGCTGGGAGTGACCGCTGGAGCCATGGCTTGCACGGAAATTGGTGTCCCAGGCTGCCAGGACTGTCCCATCCACTGCATGCCACCCTGATGGCCCACCTGCAGCCCCAGGTGCAGCCCGGCACCCTGGAGGAGAGGCTGCCTCCACCCTAGGGGTGACTCCCAGGAGGTTCAAAAGCCACTTTTTCCCCATCTGGTTTGATTCTCCCCCCAAAGCTTGCACTTTAGAAACATGTCACCTCCATCCCCCATCACTTCTAGACAACTGATGTCATATTGAATAGATCTGCGGAGCGGTTGAAGTAAAAGATGCTCATTCTGCAAGGTTAGCGTTGGGGTGAAAACTGAGGGCTTGGTCCTTGGCTGTTGCTGGGTGGTCGGCTGCCTGCTGCAACGCTCTGCAGGATCCCAGGCCCTCGGAGAGCAAATTCCTTGTGTGTTATCTGCTGAGTTTAGGCAAGCAGGCCTGGACGGGGAGGAGCAGCATAGCAGCAGCTCCCAGCAGCCAGGGGGAAGGTGGTTTTGCAACTGGGCTGATGCTCAGCCCTGCCTCGTGCTCGGTTTCTGCCCCTTTTTGTAGGAGAAATGAGATAATCTGTTCTGCAGAGCAAACCTTCTGGCGGGCTTTGGGTAGCTCCCGCTTCCTCTCCCAGTTCTCTTTTCCGAGTGGCATGTGGCGCTTTGCGCTGCTGGACGTCCATTGCTGCCTGCCCCATCTCATATTGTACACCAGCTTCAGAGTATCTCGATGTGCGTGTTCATGATAGAGCAGAAAACACCTGGGACACAGGAGGTGGCAAGTGCTGGATGTCTGGGAAGGGACTCCAAGCTTCCCTGGCAGCAGCAGCCTCTGCAGGACTCCCCCGTGGTAGGTTTGGTGTTTGGTGTTGAGTGTAACGGCATCAGTGCCCGCACGGGAACTTCACTCCTTCACGTTGCTGTGCGAGGGGTTCGCGGTGGGGACCCTTCTGTGAACCTCCAGGTACCGGTGTTAACCCTGTGCGCTGCCCTTTCTCAGAGAGAAGCGAGCGGTTTCCCATCACTTGGTGCATTTGTTTCGCCTATATTGAAAACCTTTGTTTTTCCTTCCCTACTTAGTTCCCTGTGCTGCTCCAGCTGCTCTCGGTCCCCCGGCCTCTCGTTTCCACTGGCCCTTGCCTCTGCCCACCTGCCCGTGCTTCTCCTCCCTCTCCTCTCCCCTTTGCTTGTCCTCCATGCAGCTGCCACTTCCCGCTCAGCAGCGGAGAGGCTTTGCTGGAGGAGTGAGAGGTGCAGGCTGGCATTCCCGGGTCCAGGAGTAAATGGGAGAGGTGCCACTGAGCTGCCTGGATGCGTGGTGGCAGGAAGGAGGTGGCAGGTCCTGGCTTTATCCATCCCCTCCTTCTTTTCGGTGCAAAGGAGGGAGAGCGGCAGCCAAACCAGACTGAATTCCAAGTCTCCCGGTATCGCGTTTGGAGACTCTCTGTTGTTCATTTGTGGCTGATTTGTATATTCATGATTGAAGCCACAGCTGTCCAGTGCCTGGAGGATTTGGGCTGAATTAGAATGACAAGAGACATGGTCTTTACAAATAAAGTAATCATTTTTCCCCTGCACTTAGCATTCGTCTTCTTTCAAAGGTTCTCTGTGTGACGCAGATTTGCTGCACTTTCATGCCGGGACTGCGGGGAGATGGCTGGATCTTGCAGTCCTCTTTATTTCTGTGGCAGACGTGGGTGTGATGACGTGGGAGGAAGGGGCAGTGTGTTAAATGCTCTGATAGTTTTTAATGGTGTCAAAGTCTGCCGTTTAAATCGGGACTTTCATGCTAGAGAAGAATTGAAAGGGGAAGATGGGCGTGAAAATCGATGCCGTGGGCCTCCGTTCCTCTGCGGCGTCCCTGTCGCAGTGCTTGTTGATCAACCTCCCTCCCCCTGGTTCTGCTTCCCCTCCTGCTGGAGCTTAATCCTCTGCTGATGGCATCCCTGCGTTGCCATGGAAATTGCCATCCGGCTGGTCTGGCGCTTCACCTCTGCTGGGTGTGGAGAGCTGGAGATGGAGCCCGACTGGGGAAGTGGCATGGTTCCTGCTGGGTTGGTGGTCGGCTCCGTGGTGCCTGGAGGTCAACGCATGCCCTGCAGCAGCGGGGTTTGGAACACGGGTGGCATCAGCAGGCTGCCTGTGGAGCATGTTGTAGTTGTGACTTTGACTTTTTGTTGTGTGTCTGAAGTTTGCTGGTCTTTAAGAAGTGGTGGCCTGTGCTGCGAATGGAAGTGTGGCTGCTCAGTCACCTGAAGGTCTCTCCCTGGGTTCCGTGACCAAGCAGTCCTGCCAGCTTGTGTTCCCGGGAGTCGTACCCTGCATCCATGCTACTGTTACCCTGATACGCCATGCTTTTTGGGAAATGATCCCAAAACTCATTGTAAAGCTTCTGGAAGTGACTGCAACTTTTGCTGCTCACCTTCCTGGAGTCCGAGACAGTGTGAGATATTTGCCCATCAGGCTCCCCAGAGATGCCTGGGACTTCTTCCTTGGGTACTGTGCTGGCTCGTGGTCCCTTCCTGAGGACAGTGGTGGGAATGGCTACTCAACTATCCTCGCATGTCAAGAAGGGTATTGGTGGGAGCGATGGCAAGAGGGTAGGTATAACTTGGGACGGGCCACAGCCCAAGGTTGTGCAAGAACCGTGTCCCTGTAGTTGGGGGACCTGCCTGCCTAAGGAGAGATGGGAGCAGCCTCGGGAAGCGGAGGAGCAGGGCTGAGATGGGCTCACGCTGAATGTAAAAGAGGCAATGAGCAAAGCTGTGAGTGTTTAGACTAGGCATTCCCTTGAGCTGAGGCTTATGTGGATGGTGGCCGTCCTCTGGTCCAGAACGCAGGCGTGGTCTAATGGGGAGCCAGGCTGTGATGAGGACCATGGTGAGCAGCAGCTGTGTGCCCTCAGGAAGGATGGAGGGGTGTCTCTGTGGAGAGGAGGAGGAGGAGCTGTGTTTACCAGCTGCAAACATTAATCCTCCTGCCATGGTTGAGGGTGGGCTGATCCCATTGGATCCTCAGGAGGTTGGTTGGTAGCTGTGACCTTGTTGAAGGTTTTTCATAAGCTCCACCAAGGAACTTTGAACCTCCACATAACTCCATTGTGAGAGGAAGGCTTGATGGGTGGTGGTGGGATTTCTGTGGGTCCTGCTCTTTAGGGATCACAGTGTCCTGGGACCCCTTCAGTGTGACATGTAACCCTCCTGTGCTGCACAGTGGTCGCAAGGAGCTCTTGGGCACATCTTACAGGAGGTGGGCAGTCAAGCCCAGAGGCCAGGTTTCTGGGCAAGGGCAGCCCTTCTGTAAATGACACATAAGGGGCACTGTTGTGGCACTGGCAGGTGACAGATACGTGGTGCAGCTGTGTCCTTGGGGACCAGGGCTGGGTGGAAGGAGATCCTTCCTTGTGAATCATGATCTTGGTAGAGGAGCTGCTTGGTGGCATGCAGGGCACCAAAGCTGCTCCTGCAGCACCAGCGAGGCACCAAAGGCAAAGGAGATAAAGAGTTAAAATTAAATGTGAGAGTCCTTACTGGAATGTGAGAGAAGTGCTTACTCCTCAGACACTTTAATTGTGCTGTTCAAAACCCACTCTCGTTACGTGGATCATTACGTGCTTGATGGTGGCCGCTCAGCTTTCGGTGACAGCTGAGGGTGCCGCACCACCAGCCAGTTGTGCATCAGATGGCATTTCATATTAAATGCAGTATTTAGGTACACCCGTCAAAATCTTAAATGTCTTCTGACACTTGGTGTGTCTCAAAAAGCTCTCTAATTGTCTAGGCCTTGGTCTAGCAAACCATGGCAGCAGGCTGTTGGGTGGGATGTTGTTCAGTTGGACTGTATGATCTTAAAGGACCGTTCCAACCTAGACGGTTCTGTGATTCTGTGTACGCTGATGGCAGATCGTGCCGCTGGCCTCAGCTTTGCCCCATCAGCTCTCTGGGGCCAGCTCTGCTCCTGTCCGCCTTGTGCGGGGCAGGATGGGAGGCAGCGCGTCACAAGTAATGCTGCGTCTCGACAAAATGGCTCCTGTGGTTCATTTCCGATTTGAGAACCCCCACCCCATTTGCCTTATCTGATTATAAAGCAAAAATGGGCTGTACGGAAGTGCTGGATGTCATGTAGTAGGTAGGACAAGTTGGGAAATGGGTTTATTTCTGTGTCGTGTAATTGAGAAGCCGAACAGATGATGGTTGTGCATTCATCCACCTGATTTAAATGAAGCCATAAAACACCAGCATTCCCCAATAAAATAACTGTTGACAAAGTAGCTGCTAAGCTCCCAGAAGCAAAAAATACTCTTGGAATTAAATGCAGGGCATGCATCTTGGCAAAAGTGGGCTGAGGAAGCCTCCAAGCTCATCTTTTCTTTCCTTTTAAATACCCTACTTAGAAAATAAGAAAGTAGAAGAAACGTCTGTTTCTGGCAGGGGAAACACATGGAGGACGTGTGGTTGTTTCTGCCATGCCTGGGGTGTTGCGTACGTGTTGGGAGGATGTGTGGTTGGGAGGGCCGACATGGTGCTGCGGGCTGGGCAGCGGCGCGGCTCTTCGTTCCCTTTTGTGAGAAGCATGTGCGTTGTCGTTGGAGGCTGGCTCCGTAAGCTGTAAACAGAGCAAAGTTGGTTTCATTGCCAATCCAGATGAGATAAAATAGTTTTATGGAGATTTATGGGAATAATAAACTATTCAGGGAAATTTATGATGCGTCTGGCTGCGATCAGTGAACCTTTAAAGGGTTTATTGGGCAAGGATATTGTTTGCCGTGGACAAGTCATGTGTGGTGTTGGAGCAGTTGGACTTGTTGGGCTTTTGGCTTAAAATATTTCCATTTAAGCTATTTATTTGCCAGCTGATGCCTCTTCCCAGAGGCTCTCCATAAATGAGCTGGGCAGAAACTGCACCCTCTGTGCGGGGAGAGGGCTGGTGGTCAGTCGCCTCCTAATTTTCATCCAGAGAAGAGAGAGAAGCAGCTGAGGGAGATCATCTGCAGGAACCCACTGCAGAGCACCTTGTGCAGGCCAAAGCTGGAGCATCTTCTGGTGTTTGTGAGCTTAAAATTGGGATAAACTGAGTTTATGTATCCAAGCCATTGACTTCAGGGTTTCTGATTGTCCAGATGTTCATACATCTTCCTGCCAGCAACTGAATAATAACCATCAATGAAGTTGTGCCCTGGGGAAAAAGGGAAGAGGTGGAAAACGTGGAGATTGTTGGAGGGAAGGTGAGCATTGTTATGGGGAGGACGCTGAAGTGAGCATCTCCTGCTGCGTCCGGGGAGCCCAGCTCTAACACACAAACTTGGCTTCTTCACGTGGGGACCTGGACCCATATTGCACGATTTGAGAGAAATCTGAGAATGAAAGATGGAAAACCACCGACCCTAACAAATACAAGATGAGTAATGTGCATGCCTGTGGGAGAAATCCCGAGCCCCCTATTACTTGTAGCAAAGTACCACCTAGATATTAAGATTTTGACTTCTTAAACAGTCTCAGATATCTTGAGGTAAAAGAGGGCTGCTCTGGGGCTTTAAGCAGGTTGTGGGTAGAAGCAGCTGCTTCACACTTCACTTAAATGACCACAGAAAATACCAAAACCTCGTGTTCATAAACAGCATCTCTACTCTGCTGCCTCCAAAGCGTGTTTTTCTTTGTAGATAGCCTCTTGCAAAGGCTTAAAAACGTAAGTTAATCCTTTTTTGTATAACATCCGTATGGTGTGTCCGGTTATGACCAGGAAGTGTGTGAGGGAGCTGCCTGGGCTTCCTGTGGGAAGCAGAGTGGTCTCGAACACCGCGTGGTCTGTTCAGCCACCCCGTTGCGTCCCCCGGGGCGTGGGTCATTTGCAAGCCCTTTGCAAAGTTGGTTTAAAAGCCGAATAAATAACCTGTCTCCTTTGTCCTCATTAAATTTGGTCAGGGACAACCATGCAAACAGGCAGTTTCTTCCTGCTCAGCCATAGCTAGTTTTGCCCTTCCTTAGCCCTCCCGTCAGCCCAAGCGGCATTTTGGCATGGCTGCATTCTACAGAGGGGGCCTTGGGATGGGTCTGTGCCTTCAGGTTGTCCCAGCTCCCTCCTTGTTGCTCACCAGCACAACAAAGTCCAGTTGGGACCTCTAGGCTGTGCTGCAGCCTGGCTACGTAAGCTCTCATCTTCCTCATCTGGGTTTCATACCCAACGAGCATTAAATGTGATTAATTGCAGTGATTATTGCCTGCGGCTGGTGGAGTTTAGGGGCAGGTGTGTTCCTTCCTGCTCTCAGGCTGCGTGGAATAGAAGAGGGCTGAAAGCTGGGAGGCCAGCACAGGAGTTACGCTGTTTCCCGTCTCCTTGAGCTTGGCGTTGGAGTAGTTACCCAAATTACAGAATGTTAAGGGTTGGAAGGGACCTCAGCAGGTGCCTAAGTCATGGAGATGGACTTAATTTCCAGTTGTGCTCCCAGTCCTCTAATGCAGGTGTGTGCTCGCCAGCTCTCTCCAGCATTTCAGTGAACTTTTCTTTACATGTGTGCTTGAAGTCTCAGGAAACCTTTGTCCTCCTCTCTGGGACTTTTCAAGGAACTGAAAGCAAGGGAAAGCTGGACCTTTGTGCCCTGGTGTCTCCAAATTGGGGCAGTAATTTATATTATGTCACTTCAGCAAGAGGGGTTTTGCATGTATGTGTCTGTCCCTCTTGCACCCGCTCCCTACTGAGGCCTCAGCTCGCGGCTTCCCACCGCCTCTGGCTTGGGGTCTTCTGTCCTCCGACACTGTGCCGCTGTTTGCTGAACTGCAGCTCTGCAGAATTCCCAGTACCTGCTCCAGGAAGGATGGCTGTTTTTGTTTTCCAAGGTAAATAAGATATCTTTGCTTTTCTTCCCTACCAAGTGAGCGGAAAATCAATTTCCATGAGAAATGTGTCCCCGTAGCTTTGTGAGCCTGGTGGTGGTCAGTGGTCTGAAAACTGCCCGGTGGTGGAAGTGGCACCTGTATGAACACAGCAGGGAGCTGGGATGGAGCCGCATCCTCCCTGGCTGGCAGGGCTGGGTCAGGATACTCCGCTCCAGGGAATGGTCCAGCGCACAACTGGGACACGGGGACCGACCAAGGGAGATGTGGGAGCTGAACGAGCTGGCTGGAAAGACACTGGGAGCACTGGGGCCAGCAGGCCTGAGTTTGCTTTAAGCTCTGTGGGGTTTTTTCTTTCCCCCTCTTTTTTCTTTCCCCCTCTTTTTTCTTTCCCCCTCTTTTTTCTCTTGAACTTGGCTTGTAAGAGGACTTTCTCTCTCCGCAACAAACAAGGATTGTATGAAATGCCTCGTATCTGGTGGTCTCTGCAGAGGGTTCAGTGTGTGCCTTGTATGGGAACGTGGCAGTGGTTTGCTTTTCTTGTGTTGTCACGTCTTCCTTCAATTACGGGATAAATATTAATACCACAGCCACCCACTAAACCGGCGTTGCCTGCCATGTCTTATCGTCCCATCCCTGGACTGTTGGAACAACTTTACAACACCCTGAAGTTTAAAACAAGCACACGTGAAAACTAGTCCCTCTGGATGTATTAGAGCTGACCAGCAAATGTGCATTTCATTACCTAAAATATGCTGGTAGACCCAGAAGAGCGAGTGAGCCAAAGGGAAGTGGACCTGGAAAAGGCTTTGGTAAAATAAAATAGGAAAAGTTGGTGTGTTTTGTGTTTTGGGTTGTTTTGTTTGTTGTTTTTTTTTTTTTCCACCCCTCCCCTTTCCCTTCTCAATTTCTCCTGCTATGAGTTCCTGGTTAAGGACTTGCATTTCTGAGGGAAACCCGGGTGCCAAGCAGGAAGATGTGTTGCGCAGCACAGGCGCAGAAACGGCAGGGCAGGGGCGAACCCGCGGACAGTTTAGAAGAACGTTGTGTGTTTTGCTTTATTTATTTATTATTCTTAAAGACATTGCTGCTTGGATCCGAGTACCTGGAATGGACAGCTGCTTGGTGTCATCCCCCACGTGGTTCAGAGCCCCGCCAAGGTCCTGCAGTGGGAGTGGAACTTTTGCTGGGGGGACGTGGACGGGCCGTTCTTCCTCCTGTTGGGCTGGTGGGCACAGAAGGGCAGGGACGATGGGGCTGTGTGGACCCTGCATGGCCGGGCACCACGGAACTCAGCACTGCCTGGGTCTGGCTTGTCCACCATTGGCACCTCTGTATGTGCGTGATCAGCAGGAACGCCTTCAAGGTCAGCCCTGTCCATGCAGAGGTACCTCAGACGAGGGTTGGTAACACCCAACCCTCCGTTTATACGGCTCAGTACAAATCATAGACACCAGGGCTCCCCTTTCATCCCTTCTTGGTGGGCTTGGCAGGAGAAGTGCTTGCCTTTTCCAATGGGATTTTGAAGGCGTCCGTTAGTTTGCAGTGTTGATGATATCTTCTGGTGCTTGGAAGGATTTTGTCATCTGAGGCCAAACCATGCTGTACAAGGATCCTGTGTTGGCCCTGATGTGCTGGGGAGGCTGGGGCAGAGCTGGTTTCCACTGGCTTCAAAGAGCCGCGCAGCAGAGAGGTGTGTAAAGAGTTATCTTCTCTTTTTTCAGAAATGTTTTGCCGCTGGATGACTGGCTCGTTGTTAATGTGGAGCAATGATTTTTATTCAGCAACATCCACATCTCCCACTGCTTCCCCTCCAAGAAAAACACAGCAAGCTGTCTCACCAGTTCCACCAGACTGGTCTCACAGAGCAAAACCTGGCTGGTAGCTCCAATGCAGGGAGTGTTTTTTGCATGTGAGAAGATGAGTCACCATTGGTTGCTTGGTCAACAGTAACTGTGTGCATTTTCTCTGGTTTTGGACAGTTTTTAAGAGGCATGCCAACTCTGCCCCCTTTTGTTTTTAGATGAAAAAAGAGGTGGGGAACCCATACTTGATCAAATTAAAGAAAGTTCTGCCATTCCAGGTAATATTAAAGAATGGTAGCGGTCGCACTTGTAAACTCTGAAGTTAGTTCTTCAGCAGCCCCTTGATGGACATCTCCCTGCCCTCGGTCTCCGGTTCCTGGGGCTCTTTGTTGTCATCACTGCAGTGTCCACACCAGATACTTCATGCTTCATATTTCAGATACCCTCTTACAATTTTAGCTTCCAGGCTAAAAAGGAAGAGTGTAAGCTGGATGTTAATCTGAAAGAAAAATGGTTTTGTTCTGTTAACGGCCGCAGTGGAGTGCTTGTGCTGCAGGCTGGGGAGGCAGCAGCTCCCCTCCCTTTGTCCCCCTCCTTTCCCGGGATTTGCAGTGCTGCTGGCAGCCTGAAGTTAAGATGGTGGTTGGGTTTTCACCTTCTTTTAGGAAAGGGCAAACTTTCTCAAGTGGCAAAGGACCTACTGAGCTGAGCAGCCAGGTCTCTGCGGCCGGGCTCTTCTCTGAGACAGGGAAACATCTACAGGGAAAGCTGGGTTTTGGGCCTGATCAGGGAAATGAAGAAAGGCTGGGAGAGTTGGGGTTGCTGAGCCTGGAGAAGAGAAGGCTCCAGGGAGACCTTATTTGTGACCTCTCCGTAGTTAAAGGGGGTTTATAAGAAAGATGGGGACAGACTTTCAGGCAGGGCCTGTTGCGCTGGGACAAGGGGTGGTGGCTTTAAACTAAAAGAGGGGAGATTCAGGCTAGATAGAAGGAAGAAATTTTTTACCCTGAGGGTGCTGAACCCCTGGCCCAAGTTGCCCAGAGAAGCTGTGGCTGCCCCATCCCTGGAAACATTCTAGGTCAGGCTGGACGGGGCTTTGAGCAACCTTGTCTAGTGGGAGGTGTCCCTGCCCATGGCAGGGGGTTTGGACTAGACGGCCTTTAAAGGTCCCTTCCCACCCAAACTATTCTGTGATTCCGTGACAAAAAAGTGCAGAGAAGAGTGGTGGCCGGGGGGGCACCTTGAGAGGACTTCAGGAGACGCGAAACAAAAGCCGCCACCGCAGATGTGCACACCTGATGGAGGGGTGCAAACAAACAAGGCAAGTGTCCCAGTCCCTGTGTCCCACGGCTCCTGGTGCTTGCCCGCTTCCCCAGCAGCAGTTTCACTGTCCCATGCTCCGTGTCCTTCCGCTCGCTGCCCTCTCTCCTGCTTCCCTTGGGAGTTTCTCAATTGCTTAATCATTTAATGCCGGTGTGGAGCATGGGGTGAAGCCAGACCAGTATGGCCAGTCTCCCAGGGTGTGCTTGCCATGCTTGACTCTTTCTTGTCCCTTTCTATGCCACCTGATGCGTGGTGCTGGCCATGGAGAGGACCTCTTGTCCCCTGTGGCCAGGGCTTTCTGCGTGTGTTGGGGCTTCATATTTTAAGAGAAGGGTGTCCGGGGCTTTATCCACGGTGATAATCCAATCTGGACTACCTGGATTACTTTGTGTGTGTTTTTTCTGGGACCAGGGATAACAAGGGCTCATTCCAGCCGTCCTACATGAGCTCCAAGGGCTGTCTTGCCTCGCTGCCGCTGTGCCACCAAGCGATTCTCCCCACAGGGCACGGTGTGAGCTGGAGATATCACTTTCCACCATGGAGCCAGGCTGCTGGGCAGCCTGGACACTTTATCTGATGGAGGGTGTGAGGCTTTATATCTCTATATTGTTAAGTCCTATAATGTAGGAGGCGATGTGCCCGGTGACTGGAGAAGCGCAGAAGTCTGGCTGGTGGGAGTCGGGTAGATTCATGTTTAAGACAAAAGTGTTTTACAGCTGCCGTTAGTCCTCGTTCTTCTTCTCTTGGCTGATGCCGTGACACCCTGTAGCCAGGGGTTTCCCCTTGCAGCCTCCCAAATCTACCAGCCCCCAGTCAGGGCATGGCCACGGGGGCTGGGGAGGGCTGCGGTCATGGAGATAACGCATCCCGTCTTCCCTCTTTTTCTTTTAATTTCCCTGTGGCCTAATCCAGCACCATCAGAACACGGCTAGGCTTGGCTCAGGATGTGCGCGGGGTTTGAGCAACCCCCCAGCTGAAATGCCATGGGTTTGGGGGTGCTCGCGTCGCTCCCCTCTCTCAGCTGCCAGTGCCTGGTCTGGGAAGGGTTGGTGGTCCTTGTTTAGCAGGAGGTGGCGTGTCTTTGGCCAGGGTAGGACAGCAGCCTAGTCCCAGTTCAGGGGTCCTGGCAAAATAGTGAGTGTAAGTCTCTGAACTACTGGTGGAACAGCCCAGTTCTCCAGGTTCTCCAGCCTTTCCTGGCGTGGAGCGATGGCGTTGCAGCATCCTCGTGTGGCCTTCACAGTCGGTGAGGAATCAGTGGTGCCAGCTTGAAGGCAGGTGTTTTACTTTCATGTCCTG
Organism: Pluvianellus socialis; assembly: GCA_013400795.1. NCBI lineage: Eukaryota > Metazoa > Chordata > Aves > Charadriiformes > Charadriidae > Pluvianellus > Pluvianellus socialis. The sequence goes on from VZTS01008108.1 coordinate 19,092, forward strand.
TGAGATGGAGATCCTGGTGCCTTTCCACTGTTGGGATCTCTGAGAAATTGAGGGATATAACCCAAGAGAAACCATTTTGCCACACCGTGGGAAGGGGAGGAACGGGTTTCAGAGGGGGAGCAGAGAACGGGAAGGGCCAGGAGAAGGTGAGCCACAATAGCAAAGGTTTAAGGGAAAATGAAGAAGTCTTTGTGGAGAGCTGCTGACATTTGAGTAGTGGAGGTCAAGAAAAAACATTCCCTGGGGGCAGATTATCCTGTAAATGCTACTTCAGGGCTGCCCGAACCCCGGGTGTAAAACAGCCAGTGCTTTTGGCCACTGGGCGAGGATGCTCAACCAGGCAGGTGGGGCAGCCCGTGTCATCCTGTGCTGGGGATTTTGGATTTTGCCTTTCTCGGGGAGGGAAGGCATTTAGGCATTTGCTTTGAAGATCCAGCAGGATATATCCCATCTCTGCTGTCGTGTCACCCTGGCCACCTCCCCCTTTGAAGCATATGCAGACGACAACCAAATGAAGCAGGAGTGTTGAAGTGCTGGAGGGCAGGAAGCTCTGCAGAGGGATCTGGACAGGCTGGATCGATGGGCTGAGGCCAATGGGATGAGGTTTAACAAGGCCAAGTGCCGGGTCCTGCACTTGGGTCACACCAACCCCACGCAGCGCTACAGACTTGGGGAGGAGCAGCTGGAAACTACCTGGTGGAAAAGGATCTGAGGGTCCTGGTGGACAGTCGGCTGAACATGAGCCAGCGTGTGCCCAGGTGGCCAAGAAGGCCAATGGCATCTTGGCCTGTATCAGGAATAGCGTGACCAGCAGGAGCAGGGAAGTGATTGTGCCCCTGTACTCAGCACTGATGAGGCCGCAGCTCGAGTGCTGTGTTCAGTTTTGGGCACCACAGCACAGGAGGGACATTGAGGTGCTGGAGTGTGTCCAGAGAAGTGCAACGGAGCTGGTGAGGGGTCTGGAGAAGAAGTCTTATGAGGAGCGGCTGAGGGAGTTGGGATTGTTTAGCCTGGAGAAGAGAAGGTTGAGGGGAGACATTCTCACTCTCTACAACTCCCTGAAAGGAGGTTATAGCCAGGTGGGGGTCAATATCTTCTCCCAAGGAACAAGCGATGAGACAAGAAGAAAAGGCCTCAAGTTGTGCCAGTGGAGGTTTAGGTTGGATATTAGGAAAAACTTCTTGACCAAAAGAGTTATCAACTCTTTTTGTGGGAGGTGTCCCTGTCTATGGCAGGGGGGTTGGAAGGATGATCTGCAAGGTCCCTTCCAACCTAAACCATTCTATGATTCTATGATCAAGCATTGGCACAGGCTGCCCAGGGAGGTGGTGGAATCTCCGTCCCTGGAGGTATTTAAAAGCTGGGCAGACGTGGTGCTGAGGGACATGGGTTAGAGGTGGTTTTGGCACAGGTTTAAGGACTTGATGATCTTGAAGGTCTCTTCCAACCCAAGTGATTCTATGATTCTATATGGGCCCTTGCTGGCAATTGCCGTGAGCGCAGGCAGTGGTGAGTGCCCCGGTCGCTGGTGCAGCTAGTCACACCCCCAGCTGGTGCTTCTGTCACCATTCTCTCCTGCCTTGGCACTGGGGGCATGGCTGAGGCTCCTCCAGCTCACAGTGCCATCCACTGGGCTTGTTTTGGCTTTCCCCTCTGGGGGTGAAGGAGATGCTGAGCAGCGCCAAGGCAGAACAACCCCTACCCGCGATGCGAAGTAGGGCTTTCTGTCCAGAGGATGAATCTTTGGAAGGAGAGACTGGCTAATTAAAGCTAGGGGCTTCTCATGACGTGCAGGTGGCACACAGCACATGCAGGATCAGCCGTGAACTTCACCAGCGCCCACGGGGACGCCTGGTGCTGGTGGGAGAAGACCGGCTGAGCTGCAGAACCGTTTGGGTCTTGTTTTGAGGTCCTGCGTGGCTGCTGCAAATGGTCCAACCCAAATGCCCATTGCTGCACCTGGAAAAAAAGCAGCAGTACATTTTCAGTTGCCTGAGCAACTGAAAATTTTATGCAATTTGCTCTGTTTTCATTTGTAAGCTCTGGACGGACACGCCACTTACATCTGCTGAAGCTGCCTGGTGCCGTGGGTTTTTGCTGCCGTGGCTGAGAACTGGGCCACCGTTTTTTGGGCACATAGAAACCTGTGCTATCAGGACAAGTGACAATAAATTGTTGTTTTGTTTGCAAAGGGTCCCCATATGGCTCTGGCTGCGTTTGTTAAAAGGAACAAGGCTAATCCAGGATGCAAAATTCTTGATGAAAGGCTTTTTAATGTTGGCCTGCAGGATGCGATAAGGTGGTGATCTGCACGTGTTAGCAGGTTTCTTTATTCAAAATGAATTAATTTGACTCATAATATAATGACTCAGTGTATAGCTCAGCCTAAAACCTCCAAACTTCTGAATTTAGCAATGTTCACCCCAGTGCAATATCAATGATGCTGGTTTTGGGTGGCCCGGTGTGTGTCTGGCTGTGGCTCCGTCTGGCTTGGCTGGTCCCCAAGCTGCACCAGGGGCTTTGCCTGTGTCAGCAGGAGGTGCTGTGCTCTTTCTTTTGCATGCAGAATTTCAGGATTTCAAGTATGGGGATGTTCAGAAGCAGAACTTATAGCTGGTTTTTTCCTGTCTGTGGAGTAGTTGTGCCAAAGTGTATCGGTTGGAAGTGGGAGACAAATGGAGACTGGGTTACTTCCCCGAATTAACACGTAGGTGGAGGGCAGAGCCTGGAGATGGAGGATGCCCTGTTCCTTCTTCTGCAGTGGAGCAAAGGAGCTTTGTAGAGGAGCGGTGGGACTGAGGGAAGGAGAACAAGTCCAAGGGCCTGTGAGGGTCCCCAGCCAGTGGTTGGGGCTGGTGCCGCAGGCTCAGATCTCGGACCGGGCACTTCATTGATGTACTTGGTGGAGGTTTTTCACATTTCTGGCGTTGCAGTGATGGGAAGAGATTCTGGTAGCCCCAGCTTGCCGGTGGAAGTCCTTGCTGTGACTTTGGACATGTCGGACCTGTTCCCTTGCTGTCTTTGCTCCCGTTGTGCTGGGACCAGCCTGCACCGTGTGGGCAGAGCCTCCTCGGGTGCGTTCTCATCAGCTGGCTTTTCTGTGGCCTTTTACTCTTTTCCTCTGCGTACTGGTAGAAAGGGAAAGGTTTAACCCACTAATCCAGTCTGTGCAACAAACGGTCCTTTCTTCTCTTTCTCTCTTTTCCTATCCTTCAGCAAGTACCTTCCACCTGCTGGCTCGTTTCAGGGCGCTGGGCTGGTCCGTACGCTGGGAGGAAGATGCCTGCGCTGGAGGAACGATGCTGTTTTCTTTTCTGAGCTCTTGCAGCAGCTGGTCTGATTAGTTCAGGTCACCACAAGTTGGTATAGATCATGTTGAATTTGGGATTGTAATCTGGCTGCTCGTATCGGCATCCCCCGTATATTGCTGCTCTTACTGGAAAGGTGTTTTAGAAGGACCACAGAATGTTCATGTGCTGGTGCACTGGCCTCATCGTTCCCAAAGGGGCGGGATGAGCATCATGGCAAAGGGTTAGGCTTGCTGAGGGTGATATGCCCTCTCCTGCTTGATCCAGAGGTCTCAGAAGTGCAGTTGTGTGGCTCCTGGGCTTGCTGCAAGGCTGTTGGCATCCTGCTCCTGCCAGTGGTAGTATGCACCCATGAGCAGGTGAAGGACTTGCAGCAGACGTCATTTTTGGAAGCTGGAGTCTCCTTTGAGGATAGCAGCACGGATCTTGCTGACTTCAATACAGGGTGCTCGGAGAAGCATGCGAGCTGTGCCCGGGTAACTGAGGAACTGCCCTTGATAACTCCCTGTGCCAGCTGGGAGCCGTAGCCAGGTACCGGTGTCCGCTGAGACACGTGGCTTGATAGGTTTTAGCTGAGGAACCCACGGGAATGAGTCTCATATTGCTCAAACCAGGTTGGTCACTGCTAATATTATCCAATAAAGAAAATCCAGAATGCCGAACAGACTTTTCTGATTTTGCACCCAGGTAGTGACAGGGCTTCGTACTAAAAGTTCAGCAGGTTTTTTTTTTTTTTTTTATCCTGCGATGCTCCAAGGGGCTGTTTTCATTAAACGTCTGACCCCAGAAAGCAGCATAGCCCCTGGGTGTGGGGAGGGCTCCTGAAGCCCAGGGGACACGCTACAAGCGATACCCAAATATGCGTGGGCACTTAAACCCAATTCCAACACTGATACCAAGAGGCTTTTTGAAGGAGAGAGCTGGGCAGGGGATGATGCTCAGGACACCAGTGCCATGAACCACGTGTGGCTGTAGCCCTGGTCTATGCCATACCCTGCAGGTGTGTTCTGCCTGCAGCGCCCCCGTTCTCTTCTCCCCAGTCCTCCCAAACTTTAGTTATTATCTGTAAGAAATTAAGCGCCCTATTTTAGACCCTTCCCAAATCTCCTGTTGGGATTTGGAGCCTTTGTTTCCTCTTATGAAAGTAGAAGGGATGTAACTTTCCGTGGGCTGAACCACAAAATCTCTGTCCCTGCGCAAGGTGGTGTCTTGGCAACCTCCCCCTGTCTCTGTCTTCCCAAATGCCACCACTTCTGGTGTTTTGATGCTTTTGCTTCCCCCGTGCATCTCCTGCCCTCCTCTCCTCCTTGCTCTGGGTGGAGAAAATGAACCTGTAGGTGCAACCACAGCAAGGAAAGTGGAGGTCCCATGGTCTTGCCTGTCGTTTGGGTTTTTTTTCTCCCTAGCAAATATACTGCATTGCGGGTCCTGGCTGCTCTCTTACAATTGCTGGGGCACCAGAGGCAGGGCCACCACTGGGGCAGAATAGAGAAGGAATTTCTTCAAGGGATACCCATGGCAAAGATCAGTCTGGAGCCTCTGTCCCCTGGGCTGTGCTGCCCAGATGTTGTCATGCCTCCTGGGGGGACGTGAGCTCAGTATCTTGCCGGAGACCATATGTACAGAGAGACCAGACTCAAAGTCTCCAGGTGCTCCAGATCCCAATTTGACTCACCAGTCTGTGCTGCCTGGGGGTAGTTCCCTCTGTGAGTATATAGTGGTTTTAATTAATCATCCTCGTGGAGAAACTGTGTGTATAGCCGCTTGTGTTAGCAAGATGAGTGTGTGAGCGGGGTAGCGCTGTCTCCGTGGGCGTGTTATCCTATATAAATATCTTTCTATAAATAAATAAACAAGCAGATAAAGGGATTGCTGCTACGGGACGTCCCTGCAAACGAGCTCTCCGTATGTCTGCAAACCCTCTCGTATAAATACCCTCATTCAACAAATACGGGGCGCTAAGTGGCGCAGCTGGGGATGGGTGTGCTGTGCCTGTGAAGGGGGACAGGATGGTGGAGCAGGTGGGTTCCACCAGCGCCTGCAGCTGGGCGTTGAGCCGCCCTCCTCGCCCCAGGCACGCCGGGGTGGATGGCCGGTTTATCCACAGTGGCCTCAGGCTCCAGTGGTGGCCCTGCCTCTGGTGACACGATGGCTCGGGCAGATCAGGGCAGGCGTGTGATAGCGTGGAGCAGGGAGAAAGGACTTCTGTCCTTCTGCTCTGTTAGATAAGGAGCTGGTTTCTTGGGCTTGCTGCTCCTGCTGCCCCAGGTCTCAAGGGATGCGGCAGTGGCTGTCACTTGGGGCTGCCGGCAAGTTCCCAGCTCAGGTCTGGATGGGGACCCCAGTGCCAGGGATGGACAGGGACACTCAGGTAGCTCTGGCTGGTGGGTCAGGAGAGAGCCAGCTCACAGTGCCTGAAGGGAAGCCCCATTTGGCTTTGACAAGCAGAGCTGAACTTGGAAGAGATGACAGTATGAGGTTGCTTCAGAAAGGTAAAATGAAGACACCTGGTTCCGGAGACAGCCGGGCTGCTTCTGTGTGTCCCCCTGCTCAGTGCAGGTGTTTGTGCCGCTGCGGAATGGAAACGATGTCCTTGCCTCGTGTCCCAGCGCAGTGCCAGGGCGCTGGTGCAGGACGGCTGCTTCCCAGCCCGGAGAGCCAGGATCCAGCGGGTCTGGATGAGGAAGGGCGGGAAGAGAAGTGGAAAAAGGAGGAAGGGGTCTGAGAGAGCAGAGTCCCCAGGGCAGGAGGAGGACAGGAATGGAGAGGGGCGAGCAGGAGGAGCACACCCTGTCTGGGACCCCCCTGTATGGGTTCCCCCCACTTCTCTAGTGCCACTTGTCCTTGTCTCTCTGGTGCTGGGAGTTTGCAGCTCCAAACTGCCCCATCTCCTCCCAGGCTGCTTCGGTCCCCGCTCAGCGAGAGCAGCTGCCACAGCAGCCCAGCCCCTCTTTTCTTTACAGGGGCACAGCTGAGACCTCTTGCAGCTTGAAGGTCCCTGCAGAGAGTCGTTCGCAACTGGTGTGTGTGTCTGTACGCTGGGGAGCACTCTTGCCTCTCCATGCACATCCCATGGCAGATGCTTGGAGCGTGTATGCTGTGCAGCACGCTCAGGAGTCACGGGGAGGCCTTCCCATCGGCGGTGCAGCTTTCCTCCTGCCGCTCGCCGACTCGGGTGGAAGTGATTTTGTAGACAAGCTGCAATTTCAGTTTGTAACCATGATTTATCAGTGGCTCTGTGGGTCAGAGTTGCTCCATCAAGTGCTTTTGCCCAAGTAAGTGGTTTTGTTTCAGGGGAGAGAGAAGAGCTGATGTTAAGGTAGGCTGTGAGCTGTGCTGCTAGATGCTCGTAGGGCATTTTGAAGATATCTTACCCTCTTTCATTTCAAGACCCCACAGGCTCGGTGTGAACAAGTGAAAGATCACTTTGGCTCCCCTGCTTTTTATGGATGAAGCTTTCGGCCACAAAAATGCCCCTTTATTTTGTTCTCCTTTCTCAAGAGAGAGAGGAAGGAAGCTCAGGCTGACCACCAGTGTGCTCAAGTGGTTGTAGAGCAAAACCACCCCTTTGGAAGAGCTCATGGACTTGTTTTCTTTGCTGGAGCTGCAGAACTTCCCTGCAAGCGTGACAGCACTTGGGCGCCTCAACACGGTGATGCTCCCACTTGTTTAAATGCCTGCCCCTTCCCAAGCTGCCTCTTGGGTCCCTCTTTCAGAGGTGGCCATCTTCACCCTGTGGCGAGTTTGGATATGGGGTGGGTTTTGGCTGGCGCGGACCTCCTCTGTCCTGGGTGGCAAAAGGCAGGTACTAGGCTCCATCTTCCCAGGCTGCTGTTGGCAGCAACGAGGATGCTTGAGGCATGTTTTCCTTTGGTGGGTGTACTCCTCTACCTGAAAAAAGCAGCAGTGAAGGTAGAAATGCTAAGCTAAACCTACCCACGATTTATGGCAAATTGGGTTGACTTTGCCGAGACTCAGTGGAGGAGCGCTGCTTGCCTGCGGGGGCATGTGGCAGCTGGCTCTACCCTGGTTAAACCAAAGGCATGAGACTAAAAGGGCTCCAACCTGCTGGTTGAGGAGCTGGGATGAAAGCAGCGGTCTTGAGCCTGGCATCTGACAGCTGCCATCTGACGTTGTGGTTATCACTGACCCAAAAATCATAGAATCATTTGGGTTGGAAGAGACCTTCAAGATCATCGAGTCCAACCATAAACCTACACTGCCAAAACCACCCCTAAACCCTCAGCACAATGTCTACCTGGCTTTTAAATACCTCCAGGGACGGAGATTCCACCACCTCCCTGGGCAGCCTGTTCCAATGCCTGACAACCCTTTTGGTCAAGAAGTTTTTCCTAATATCCAACCTAAACCTCCCCTGGCACAACTTGAGGCCTTTTCTTCTTGTCCCATCGCTTGTTCATTGGGAGAAGATATTGACCCCCACCTGGCTATAACCTCCTTTCAGGGAGTTGTAGAGAGTGATAAGGTCTCCCCTCAACCATCTCTTCTCCAGGCTAAACAATCCCAACTCCCTCAGCCGCTCCTCATAAGACTTCTTCTCCAGACCCCTCACCAGCTCCGTTGCCCTTCTCTGGACACGCTCCAGCACTTCAATGTCTCTCCTATACTGCAGAATGCTTCCTTGCGGCTCCAGGATAGCAAGTGGGGAGGGTCAGCTTGCTCTTTTTAGTGTGTTTCTAAGCACACGCAGGGGATGCAACCTTGCACACTCTTCAAACAGTGGGGGGAAGAAGGTAGGATGTTTTTTCCTCTGCCAGTGCCGTTTGTGGTGGGAAGGACCAGCTTCTGAGCCCATCTGCTAACACCAGCGATGTGGAGGAGCCAAGTGGGTTTATGCTGTCCTGAGTTGGATGATGCTGGGGTCTGGGGACCTGATGCTCTCCATTCCTGGAGTTTTCTGAATGCCGTTCAGCTTTCGGTGGCTATTCTGGGTACATTTTAAAGAAGAAGGCCAGCAAACGGGGTGTGTGCGCCCATGTCTTAAACTAGTACACAGTATGTGGTCTCTGGTGCAGCAGCATGGTTGAGCCTGTGTGTAGCTGAGAGCACAAAATTAGTTTGGTTGTGGTCAAAGGTTGAGAAACCTTCCCAGTATCAGCGCAGAGTGCTCGGGTGCTCTCAGAGGGGCAGCGATGGGTTGGGAGAGGTCTCTTTGGGAGAGGTCTCTTTGGGAGTCCTGTGTTTCCAAAGATCTGTCAGTTCTTTCTCTTACCATAGTATTCACCAATTGCTCTGTATGATACTTGCTGTTATTCAACCCCCACATTTTGGGGAATATCAAATGACAGAGGTCCTTGGTGGGACCAGAGGCTGAGGGCAGATGGCAGTCTGTGGGTGTTGGTGAAATACTGAGCGTGGATGTATGGGATACAAAGCTTGCTGGAAGCCCTGGAGGGCTCTAACTGCAATATTTGGAGCTGTCATAAGCTGATCAAAACCAGATTATCTGCATTCATCAGATATCTTAAAGGGACCTTCTCACTTCTTGGGATGTTACTATTAGGCCGTGACCGCCACGTCCTCGTCCGCTCCAGAAGGCGGTAGCTCTGAGCTGAGAGGAGTAAGGGGTGGGAGTGAGCAGCCATGGGGAAAAGCGCTGGTGGTCCCGTTCAGTGCTACTGCTCAGAGGTGTTCCCGGGCGGCCCGAGGGAGCGGCGTGGTGTTAAATATCGTTTTAATGTGGACAGCATCCCCCTAAATGAAGCAGAACGCAATATGAGATGAATCAAAACTGTGCTAATGGTGGAAAACGTACATGGCTTTTAAAAACTAATATTACTGTGGGACTCAGTTTGCGTGTCGTGGGAGACCTTGAAAGGTTGACCCTTTGCTCAGCCGAAGAAGACAGGAGAAAAACCTCCTGGCTGCTGAAGTGTCCCCGGTTGAACTTACAGTGGTGGGGCAGAAGAGAGGAGAGGAGCAGTTACGTGGGGGAGAGGGAGAGGTTTGCCTAAGGGATACTCAATCCGTGCTACCTTCCAATTGGCAGTGGTGGAGAGCAGGGAATGGGGGAGAAGGGACGGAGAAGTTGTCTATTGCCATCATTGTGTGGGGTAAAGGGAAAGTCAGACTTTCCCCCTCCTTTAGAGTGCCCCCATCCCACGGATTTAAACACTGGTTTTAAAAGGAGAATAAAATATAATGAGGACATGGATAGATGGTTTCTTTTTATCTCTACAGCTCAAGAGATAAATGTGACATTAATTATGTGACACAGCTTTGAAAATCATTATGTATCTCTGGTTTTTTTTAAAAGGGGGTTTCAGATTTCTGTCTGGGACTAATAAAGAAGGACGATTTTTAAAAAACTTTAAAGATGATCTGTAGGGAGAGAGTTTGCTGTCTTAATTTGCTCTTCTGTAGATGAAGCTTGTTCAGCTCTCCGGTCTCTTGCACAGAGTGAGCGCGTGTGCGTTTGAAGGAGATGCTGAGAGAGGGGAAAACCAGGGTGGCTTGTGAAGTTTAATAGCGGAATATGGGCTTTTGGATGGGGGTGTGGAGGGGGGGTGAGATGGGGCCGTGGGAGGGGGAAACGTTGAACTCTGTACCCCTCTGTCCCGAGGAGAGAGGAAATGAGAACGGTGAGCATCCCTGAGTAAGCAGTTTGCCTGGTTTTTCTCGAGGTCTGCAGGCATCTGCCTCCTGAGCTTGGTTGCGATAGAGCGGGCAGAGCATCAAGTCGGGTGAAGTTAAGGACAGAGTTTGAAGTGGAGGGTTAGTTGCCAGCCCCGCTGTGGCTGTGGGCTGCATGGCTCCGCGGGCCCTGCCTGCACCCAGGAAGGTGCAGAGGCTGGTTCCCCAGCTGGTGCTGGGGATGTGCTGGTCAAGAAACATCTCAAAGTGGAGTTTCTCATCAGCAAGCGGCTTGGGGATCACTGGCCTTTTTGCTTGCAATGTCAAATTGAAGGTTTCTGGTTGGGCATGTTGCTGGGTAGAAACAAACCCAAGAAAGCCTTATTTGAGTTCATCTTCTCGACCCCAGGTCCAGCACAATGAGGAGCTGCAGCGGGTTTGGGTGTAGCCCGGGCTCACATGGGAGAGGGGTTCGAGCAGGCAGCCCTGTGTGAGTGCAGTGATGGTTGGGGGTTGGAGGAGATGCAAGCTCACTACCCAAAGTCCAGAGCTTCTTCCAGCAGCCTGATGGTGAGTATAAAAAGATGTGGCACTAGGACAGGCAGGGGAGCTTCCTTGGGACAGAGGGATGTTGTCTATTTGGACTTCAGTAAGGCCTTTGCCACAGTATCCCATAGCATCCCGCTGGAGAAGCTGGCAGCCCATGGCATGGACAGGTGGACTCTGTGCTGGGTTAAGAACTGGCTGGATGGCTGGGCCCAGACAGTTGTGGTGAACGGTGCTAAACCCAGTTGGCATCAGGTCTCCAGCAGCGTTCCTCAGGGCTCAGTTTTGGGGCCAGTCTTGTTTAATATCTTTGTTGATGATCTGGATGAGGGGATTGAGTGCACCCTCAGTAAGTTTGCAGATGACACCAAATGAAGCAGGAGTGTTGATGTGCTGGAGGGCAGGAAGGCTCTGCAGGAAGATCTGGACAGGCTGGAGTGATGGGCTGAGGCCAATGGGATGAGGTTTAACAAGGCCAAGTGCCACGTCCTGCACTTGGGTCACACCAACCCCACGCAGCGCTACAGACTTGGGGAGGAGCAGCTGGAAACTGCCTGGTGGAAAAGGATCTGGGGGTCCTGGTGGACAGTCGGCTGAACATGAGCCAGCGTGTGCCCAGGTGGCCAAGAAGGCCAATAGCATCAGGAATAGTGTGGCCAGCAGGAGCAGGGAAGTGATTGTGCCCTTGTACTCAGCACTGGTGAGGCCGCAGCTCGAGTGCTGNAGGTTTATGGTTGGACTCGATGATCTTGAAGGTCTCTTCCAACCCAACTGATTCTATGATTCTATGAAAAGTGCATGATCAATCCCATCTGTGGTCAAATCCTTGTGCCAGAGCCAAACTGGCGTCAGGGCTGTTTTGGGGGAGTTGGTAGCTGGGGATTCTTGTGTGCTCTCTGGAAGGAAGCCTTGATCTGCAGACAAAGAAGGTGGTATTAAATAAATGTTCTGTAAAACTGGGCGCTTTAAATGGGGATTCCCTGCAGCTCGCTCGGAGGATGCCATGGCGAGGTCTCTTGTGTCAGTGGCTTTTGGTAAAGGTGGAGTCCTGCAAGTGGGAGAGGAGCAACACCTGTGTGTTTGCTCCTGTTTGCTGAAACCCAGCGGTTCTCCTGCTTCGTGGATCTTCAGGATGCTAACCCAGGCAAGGTGTGTAGAGCCGAGTTTTCAAAGGAGCAAGAAGTGCGTTTTGTGCCAAGAAGTGGTTGGAAATCCATGAGCACTAGGTGTTTCGCTGCTTAAGTGCTGCAAGGAAGTACGGGCAGCCTGGTGCTTTCCTGGCCTCCTTCCCAGCTTTTGGCAGCTGGCTCAGGGGTCTCCGGGCAGTGGCCGCAGGCAAGGGGCTGCATGCAGCCGAGATGGGCTCCAGGGTCGTAAATACACTCTGTTTGGAAGTGGAAAACCGTGCAATTTGGCACCGGCCGAGCCACTTGGCGTAGCAGTGGTAGCCTCGCTTTGCAGCGTGACAGATGGCGGCGGTGGCGGTAAGTGAGATTCCATTTACTTGAGAACAAAACCGTGTGGCCTGATGAAAGCCGGGGTGGCCATGGCTTTTGTGGTTAATTTGGGCTTCGGGTGTGTCTCCGTTTCCCCTGTGCCTTTCTCCCCAGTGGTGGTGTTGGAGGTGGCAGTGGTGGCTGGTTAGATGGAGGACATAGCTGGTCCGTGTAGCTCCACTCTGAGTTGTGCCTGTGGCTCGGGAGAGCTCCAGTGGGGCAGTCGGGGCTGGAGATGCACACTGTGGTGCTCGGGGTCTGGAAGCTGTGTACCTGCAGGGCTCAAGCTCGCAGGGCATGGTGCCTCTTAAAAATGAGCTATGCCACTACTTTATTGAGGTTGAGCTTGATTCCTGCTCTGTATTCCATCTCCGCCACCTGAAGAGCAGCCTGCAGAGAGGGAATTGGCGTTTTCAAGAGCAAAGCTTTCCAAAAGTTTGTTACCAGTTTGATCTCTCGCCACCTGCTGCTGCTGGTTTAGGTGAGGAAGCTTCTGCGGGGCAATGGCTGGGGGAGCCATGGGGCACCGCAGGTCCTGCTCCGCAGCCAGGGATGGCGGAGGGATGTTTGAGCTCTGACTTTCTCCCACCCAGGGGCCTGCCAGGCATCCATGGCCACGCAGCGCAGCTCATCTGCACAGGCAGAGTGGCGTTCCTGCTTGGCATGAGCTCTGCCTTGGACATGTCCTCTTGGCAGGAGGCTCCTCTCCTCTTCCTCAGTCTCTCCATGTGATGGGCATTTCTCCTGAGCAAGCGAGTACCTGGGGTGAGGAGTGGAGAGGGCTCTCGGGTCACTGCTGCTGTGCCTGTCAATGACTGTCTCGGCCAGTGGCGTAAGGGCTATCACGCTCTGCAGTCACCGTTGGGCACGTGCAGGGGGAGATGAGGAGCGCTGAGACATGGCAGTGAGGAGGACAGCATGGCAATGACGGCCACCGCGAGGAAAGGCAGCAGGGAAACACCCTCGTGAGAAAGGGGGGAGGAGGGAGGTTCCTGCTGGTGTCAGTGCCCTCCCCCTCCCTCTTGGCGCAAAATAAATTTTGGAAAGACATCCCAGAGAAACGCGCTGCTGAGTCGGGGTGGGTTGGGTGTCTAGAGTACATGGTGGCTTTGTGAGTTTTATAACGTTCATCTGCACACTTGCTGATGAAAGGCTAATAGCTCCCGTATGGGATCCCTCGAGGGGATTGCATCTTGCTACCAGAGACGTGCTGCAGGGAAAAGGCAGGCGGCTCAGACCCCTTCTGCAGGGAGGGGGGTGGTGGATTTTTCTTCTGCCTTATGCCTGGTGGCCAAGAACCTGATGACACATCCCTTGCCCGTCAGAGCCTGTTGCGTCTTGGCACCTTCCCAAGGCGAGATGATGTCGTGGTCCTCCTCCTCTTCCACCCTGATGGATGGTGGCTGGGCAGGCTGGAGGACCTGCTGGTGGCAGAGAAGAAGGATTAGATCACTCTCTGTGGTGGCTCCCGCTATGCGGTGGCTGCATTTGGCAGCGGTGGCCCCGCATAACCTCCACCGCAGGTCCTGCTAATATTTGCTTTATGACATATCTTTGATAATGTTTCATGTGTGCCCGGCGAGGCCTTATAACTCAGCCGCGCCGTTCCAGCCGGCGTGATTTTAGACCAACAATAACAAAAATAAATCACTCCACACTTTCCGTCAAGTATATATTTAGACATTACTGTACGTGAACCACCAAGAGAAAACGATGTGTTTATTGGGGGCCAGCCTTGCACCTCCCAGCACAAGTCCCCTGCCGCTGCTCCCCGCACCCCACGATGCTGGGTCACGCTGGGATGCAGACCCTGTGCTCTCCCCGCCGGGTGCCTGTCAGCACCTCAGTAAATCGTGGAGATCCCCCTGCCCTCGCCCAGCGTGGGCTTGAACTTGCCCTTGAACACAGGGGCTCGCTTGCAATCAGCAGAGCCCACCCAGAAGGTTTTGGCAAGGGGACGGGGGGAGGCACAGAGATGCTCTCCCCCGCCCCGCGGGGCTCCCCTTCCCGCTGGCGCAGCCGAACACAGGCTCTCATTTACGCTCGGGAGCAGCGTCCTTTCTTCCCCCCCCCGAGCTGTTATTTTAAACACACCAACCTCGGTGACCACCTTTCAGCTCCAAAGTTTTCTGAGAAAATAAAAGCAGGCGAGCCCGGGGGGTTGATTGTCCCTGCCGCTCTCGGGGTGGTCGCGGGCTGCCCTTCTCTGCTGCTTCCAGCCTGTTTTCCATGGCAGCTCGGCACAGTACCTGCTTAAAAACCTTGAACGTGGCCCTTGATGGGCTGCCCGTAGCTGCAGGAGGATGCAGGGGGTACCTCCTGTTGTAAGGGGAGGTGCCCTCTGGTTTGCCCCATCATAGGGCGAGTAGACGGGTGATGAGTCAACAGTCATGGAAGCAGATACACCCACCGCTCTTCTACCCACCTGAGCAAAATGACCACCCTGGCTTTGGTTTTTTTTTTTTTAAGGGTCTGGTTGAGTATTTTTTTTCTCCAGTAGAGCTGGGCGTGCGTTGGGAGGTGATGGGACCCCTGGAAGTATGGAAACCCCGGTGCCCTAAGCCTTCTGTGGCTTTGGGGTACGTGGATGGGGGAGTCTGGGAGAGGAGGTAAGATGTGGCTGTCCTCCTGGGTGGCAGCTCTGCGGGGAAAGGCTCTTGGCTCTCCTCGGGGAGAGAGCGCTTCTCCGTGGCAGTGCCTTGGGCTGTGGGCATCGAACCGTTCCAAATGGAAGAGAAGGCTCTAAAGGGGGCCTACAGGAGAGCAGGGGAAGGAGTTTTTACTAGGGCATGTAGTGATAGGACGAGGGGAAATGGTTTTAAACTGGAAGAGGGCAGGTTTAGACTAAACATTAGGAAGAAATTTTTCACTTTGAGGGTGGTGAGGCACTGGAACAGGTTGCCCAGAGAGGTTGTTGAGGCCCCATCCCTGGAGGTGTTCAAGGCCAGGCTGGATGTGGCCTTGGGCAAGCTGGTCTAGTGGGAGGTGTCCCTGTCTATGGCAGGGGGGTTGGAACTCGATGATCTGCAAGGTCCCTTCCAAACTAAACCATTCCATGATTCTATGACTTAGTGTGTTAGTTCCTCCATGTGTCAGGATATAGACAAAGCTGCTCTTTAGTCTCCATGCTATGCACAGTCCCAGTGCTGACACCTATTCCCTACTCCATCTCTTGTTGTCTAAAGCCCTTGTTTACCAGTTTTTTGTCTGGAAGCACTTCTAGTCCCCAGCTTTTTGGTTTGTGGTGCTTAATGTGGTTATTATGAAATAATCTCCAGGTGGTTGTATTCCCTGGCACGCATGGCTGTGATCTCTGTGCCACACCATCTTGCACCCCCTTCCTGCATGGTTAGAGGCTGGAGTGTTAATTTGGGACTGAGCTCTCCTCCTCTAACTCCTTTGAGCTCCCGTGAGCCTGGGGGGCTTTTTGCTCTCCGTCTCCCTGCTGCCTTCCCCACTGAGGCTGAGGAGAGGGAAGCCCCAGCCCTGAGAGTGCTCTCAAGTAACCGTTGTTGGTAGTTGTGCCTGTGCTCAGCGCTGCCTGGAGGCAGGATGTGTCCCTCTTTCACTTCCAGCTGTGTATGGATTAACCCCTGCACATCTGGAGGGAATTCCTGCCAGCTCCCAGCCCCGCAGCTCCAATGGAGAGCGGGCAGAGCCAGGCCTTGGGCTCCTTTCTTGATGCTGTTCCTCGTGGCAGGGTGCCAGCAGAGCTGAGCAGGGACAGCCAGCTCTGTGGGCATTCTCCTCCTTGAGCCCATCTGCACGTTGCTGGTGCTTGCAGGGCAAGATCAGGTTTCTCCAAGGTCTGCTTCACCCTGCCATGGTCCTCCAAGCATCTTGCGACTGCCCAACCAAGCCTGGAAAAGCACAGAGGGTTGGGAGTGCCCCAGGAGGGAACGGAGGTGGGGTCTGGGGTGTTGCAGTCTGAACTTCTGCCTCCAAAAGCAGTGTGGTCCTGGGATGCATGCGCGCAGGGAGGAGGCGCAGGCCGGTGCTCTGGAGGAGACGTGGTCTCGGCTTGGCCCAGCTTTGCTGGTGGCCTTGGGCAGCCGTGTGGTCCCTGTGCTGGAGAGCCCTGTCTCCATGCTCGGATGCCAAGCCCGTGTGAACTGCCCAGCTTTCCTCGTGTGTGCATCCAGCCCTAGACCTGCTCCACGCTTTGCTTGGGTGGAGCAATGCTGGAGCATGAGTAATAATCCAAACCAAGCGAGAA
Source organism: Pluvianellus socialis (assembly GCA_013400795.1). Lineage (NCBI taxonomy): Eukaryota > Metazoa > Chordata > Aves > Charadriiformes > Charadriidae > Pluvianellus > Pluvianellus socialis. Next base: position 35,252 of record VZTS01008108.1, read on the forward strand.
CTTGGCTATTCTGCCTGCAGCAAGTCTTTGCCCTGATCTTGCTTTGCCCCGTCCAAAGTCTGTTTTCCACTTGGACACCCACCAGAAGGGAATACGGGAGTGGTTCACAGTGTTTTAATCACAGTACAGCATTGGGACCAGGATTAGGTGTTGCAAAGCTTTTGAGGATGCTTTCCCCTCCCTGCAGTGCCTTGAACTACCCCGGTAGCCCTGCTGCTGTTGTTCCACACGGGCACGCAGTGGCCATGAGAGCTGCCAAAGCTGCAGATCTTTTGAGTCAGAGTTGTCCTCCTGCTGCACTGCTTCTTTGTGGTGGGGGTTTTCACCTGCCTTTGTTGACCCCCAATGGGACCTTGGTTTAAAATCTCCTGGGGGTCCATCCCAACAGAGAAACGGGGATGGAGAGGGCAGTGGGAGGGTGGTGACTTGCTTGTGGGCATCTTTGTGGTGAGGGACCAGCACAAGGAGGAGAGCAAATGCGTGCCAAGAAGGGTTTGCCTGTGGGAGCATCTTGCTCTGAGGTCAGGGCAGAGGTGGCTGCAGGACCCCAGTGGAGGAGGAGGCAGCTGTGGCCTCCAGAACACCCAAGAGCCATGCGTGGAGTTGGCTTTGAAAGTGGCTGACCCTTGTTTCTCTAAGGGGCTGGCTGGGACACTCCCAGCACATCATCTGGAGCAAGGAGATGTGTCTGCTTCTGCAGATTCTGGGATTCACCCAGAAGTTAGACCTCGTAAACGATGGGTTTTTTAAGTATCTCCCCCTCTGGACGGCTCAGTCTAGAAGCACAGTGAGGGCTGGCCTTGCCCTACTAGTTGCAGGGATCATCCATCTTGGCCTTCAAGGCCTAGATAAGGTGGACAGCAGCTTTTTCACAGTAGCTGTTTGGAAGCCAATGTCAAGGTTTCTTTTGGCATCAGTGAATTTCAGATAAGAACTGTAATTGCTGCTCAGCACTGTAAACCTAATCTCTTTGCTCCTGAGCCTGAAGTTACCTGCCTTGGACTAGAAGTGATGCGCAGCAGTAGAACGCGTGCATGTCATGTTGGCTGGAGGGTTGTTCCTGAGCACTGGCAGTCAAGTATCATTAAATCAGTGCAGTTCATAGCCTGCCAGCAGTGAAACCGTTCAGGTTTGGAAGTTGACTGCGCTGGGATCTGGCTTTGCAGCTGCTTATATTCAGGAAATGCTCCACTGAGTAGGTCTTTTTGCCTCAGCAGCCCACGATGGGGAGAGCTGCTGCCTCGTGGCAGGAGTCCAGGTTGCACAAGTGGCCTCGGCCACATCGGAGCGTTGTGCTGGAGAAGCGTGGCCACGCAGGAACAGCAGCACTTGGCAGAAGATCTGTGGTCTCTGCATCTGGCAAGAAAACTAGCCCCCGCTGCAGTGCAGTGTGTTATCCCAAGATGTCCCGAGATGTCCACTGGTCTCTGAGATGTCTCTGGAGCCAAACCACACTGCTGCCTTGTTAGCTGGGGGCATGGATGATGCGGCATGGTCTACCTGGACAATGCCGGGCGCGTCTGGGTGGCACCATTGTAGGAGAGCTGCCCTTTGGCTCTGCCCTGCCCAGCTGTGGAGCCACTGGCTCCATCCCACAATCATGGGCTGATTCCCAGAGCGACCCAGTGCTCATCCCTGTAGAGCTGCCCAGTGAGCACTGGGTGTGATCCTGGCCCTTATTGTGAGTTGACGTTCCTCATGAACTCAGACCTGCCTCATTGCCACCAATTTGCTGATGATCTGGACTCTTGCCTGAACTTGGACATGATCTCCAGGTCTGCCCTGCTCCTCACAGGGGAGGGAAGGTCCATGACATCTCCTCTGCTCCTGGCCCTTGCTGCACCCCAACAGTTCCCACCGAGGCTTGGGAGCAAGTTGGAAGGGCTGCTCAGGGCTGGCAGCAGCCTCCCCAGCATCTGCTGCAGCGGGAAAGCTGTGAAACCACAGAGCTTTGCAGGGATCACCTTCAAAATGCTTCCAGACGCCTCCGGTGTCGTGGGAGAGGAGGTTCTCACGCTGGGTCGTGGTGAGGTCTTCCTATCCGGAGAGCAATGCCGCAGGTTTGCTGCGGTGCTTTCCTCCCGCTGGGAGCTGTGCCGGCCACTGAGCTGGGTCGTGCCGTGACAGAACTTGGTCACAGCCAACCAGAGAGCAGCACAGAGGGGCGGCTGAAGCAGAGTGTTGGACCACAAAGCCAGAAGTGGTCCCACCTCCTCGAGGTGCAAAAGGGTGCCAGGCCACCTGCAGAAACACACGAGCAATGTAAAGGCCACATGGAGCAGGATGGCCCCAGGGTTCCTGCTGGCCTCCTGGGAGAGGAGCTGCCCTTGGCCTCATTTCCTGCTGAGCTCTTGCCTCTGCCCTTGGAATGCCCGTGCTGGAGCAGGACTACTGGTGGGGAGAAGCAGGGCTTGATGCTGCTGGATGCAGACCTTGAGTTTTCTGGCTGCTTAAGTTTTGCAACTGACAGAGCACCCCATTGGAGCGCAGCCAAGCTATCTGCAGGAGACGGGATCTGCGGAGCCCAGCTGAGCTCTCGGGTTGCTTCCTGAGAGCTCGGGAGCAAGCAGCGAAGAGCTGGGAGTCCAAAGGAAAGCAAATGCTGTTGAATATGCAGTGGCTTTACGGAAAGGAGCGTGTCCTTGCGGGGGAGCACAAGGGCACAGGGTGCCACGCTGCCCGGTGCTCAGGGCAGCCCCTTAGCCAGGTAGCCTCCCCGGGGAAGGTGCCACCGCTGGATGTTGCGGTATGGAGGTCTCTCTTTGGGTGTCTGGGATGTGCCCAGAGGGCGAGTTTGTTCCCCGCTGCGATGAAGGACTAAACCATCCAGCTCCCTTCCCACCTGCCGAGCCCAGGGCAGAGGGAGCTGGTCCATCCTCCGCAGCCGGAACATCTTAAAAGAGCAAATATTGAGTGTGCAAACCCAGGGCAGCCTGGTATCTGGTCTGTTTTAAAAATAACCCTTGTTGAGCTCTGTTCCCATACTCTCCTTGGGAGAGAAATTTATTACTGATGGGCCTATAAAATTAGTTGAGTGCTTTTTTTTTTTTCCTCCCCCTCGTTAATATGAATGCGGCAATGACAAGCAGGAAGGTTTAGTTCCCTTGGGAGGAGAGATCTCACAGGCGTCTGCAGCGAGCCTTTCAGCTGGTACGAGTGCTGATCAAGGAGCAGGGAAAGAAATAAGTTGCTGTAATTCTGCCTCTGGAGGAGGAAATAAATGAATTTCTGCCTCTTGACATGACAACATAAACCTCAAACCTCCAGAGACACCCTTGGGCTGCCCTCCGCATGCACTGTAGCAGGAGGTTGCGTCTTGATATATGTGCACATCATGGATCTGGGTGTGGAGGGTGTAAATATGTGTGTATTGGTGCATGTATATGTGCGTGCACATGCTTTTTACCCTAGAAACCTGATTTTTTTTAATCTTTTTTAGCAGATCTCAGTAACTGAGAGAGAGAGAAGAATCTCCTATTTTATTCAACTCTAGGTTTAAAGAATGTATGTTCTTAACTTGGAACGTTTCTTACTGAGGTTGGATTTTTTTGGTTTTTAAGCAAAACAAAACTGAAAGATAAGGCTTTCCCTCCTATTCGGTGGTTCATTCCTGTTGGGATGTCGCATCTGTTGGTTCTTAGGAATCTTTCTGGTTTCTAAAGCGTAGATAACATTTGGATTTCTGCTGTTGGAGGACAAGGCAATGAAAGGACATGTGTTTAGAGAGGAAAAAAGAATGCTCTGGTGGCATTCTGCTTTCCACAGCCTGCTCAGCGAGATGTGCGCTGGGTTTGGGGTTACTGGCTGTTTTGAGGTCCGTGAGGCTCTTCGTTGAGGAGAGGTGGTATTTCAAGCCACCTTTGCTCCTTCAGAGGTTGCTCAGGGCAGCAGGCAGAGGTGCCTTTCCTGGGGCAGAGGAGAAGCGTCTCACCTGGCTGTTGGATTGATCAACCCAAAGATGAGTTTAGCTGTTTAGGACGTGCAGTCCGGGTCTTTCCTGGCACTTGCTTGTGTGGTCGTTCTGGGGCACCGTAGACCTTCTGCAGGGCGCCAGCAGGAAGGACCACCGCTCCCCTCGGCCTGGGCTGCCTGTGCTCGGCGCAGTCCTGTCTGCAGGGTTCACACCTGTGTTTCTGTCTTTGGCTGTTGCTCAGCCTTGTGGTTATTGTGACATTTTCACACCGGGCTTTGTGGCCTTTAGCTGCTCTATAGGAGGATGCTCCTACAATCTTTCCTCAATACAGCACAAATGCTTGCTGCCTCCTTCCGCCCAGCCAGGAGCCAGCTGGGCATCACCGGACGGCTTTTCCTAATACACGATGTGTCCCTCTCGACCCCAGTGGGTTTTCATACCCTTATTTCATTCTCAGTTGCCTGTCTCTGCAAACAGGGTGTGTTTTGCCCAGCCAGCTCACGTGCATGACAAGCATAGAATCACTTGGGTTGGAAGAGACCTTCAAGATCACCAAGTCCAACCATAAACCTATGCCAAAACCACCCCTAACCCATGTCCCTCAGCACCACGTCTGCCCGGCTTTTAAATACCTCCAGGGACAGCGATTCCACCACCTCCCTGGGCAGCCTGTGCCAATGCTTGAGAACCCTTTTGGTAAAGAAGTTTTTCCTAATACCCAACCTAAACCTCCCCTGGCACAACTTGAGGCCAGTTCCTCTTGCTCTGTCGCTTGTGACTTGGGAGAAGAGATTGACCCCACCTGGCTATAACCTCCTTTCAGGGAGTTGTAGAGAGTGAGAAGGTCTCCCCTCAACCTTCCCTTCTCCAGGCTAAACAATCCCAACTCCCTCAGCCGCTCCTCATAAGACTTGTTCTCTAGACCCCTCACCAGCTCCGTTGCCCTTCTCTGGACACGCTCCAGCACCTCAATGTCCCTCCTGTACTGTGGCGCCCAAAACTGAAAGCATGGAGCAATTTTGCCCTGTGGCCGCCTGCCCCGCGCACTCACAGGTCAGTGGCTGCCTGCATGGGCTGGGCAGCCCCGCCAGTGGAAAAACGTGACGTTTTCCGATGTACTACTTGCATTTTGGGAGCGCGGTTTGGGAATGCAAGAGTGTGCTGCAGGCTCTGTGCTCAAGACGGCTCTTTCCTGCTGGGCCATGAGGTTCTGCTCTGGATGCCGCTGCTCCGTAGCATCCTTTCTGCATCCCCAGGATTTTTGGTGGTGGTTTTGGAGTTGTCAAGGTGCTTGGAGCACCCTGGCTGTTGACCAGAGTTGACTGTGTTTGGGCAGGAGCGCTCCATTAGCAGGAATGGGTGGCCGGTCTGAAGGCACCTTGAGAAAAGAAGGGTAATCCTATGGCTGAGATAAGGTCACTCAGGCAATCTGGGATTGACGCTTCCGTTTGTTTAACGTTCAGCCTAATGAGACCCCAATTTTCATTTCGAGCATGTCCCCCGGACGTCCTCACCGTGCTGAACCCTGCAGGGCTGGAGGGGGGGAAAGGAGGGCTGTCACTTCATCCCTCCCTACTCGTGGTAACGACTCTTTGTGCCTGTGCCCTCATTAGTCATGCAGGAGATTTGTACTGCAATTCTTTTTTGTTGTTGTTGCAGTAGTTCTTGTTCTTAATTACAGGGGGAACCTGTAATCAAAGTAAAAAGTGCCATAAGCTTTGTTGTTGCTGCTCTCACCTATGATAAGCAGCAACGATAGCGAGTCCACTTCCATTTCCACTTTCCTTTGGTCAATGAAAAGTGCAGGGAAGTCCCTTGTCCTCCAGGCTCCCTTGGATCTGGGTCATCCGGCCCAGCTGGAAACCAGGCACACACCTTTCTTGGGGCGCTCCCACGTACTACCTTGGCAAGAGCCTACGTATCATCCAGGTGAGAAGAAACTGGCTTTTTGTTGTTGAAAGGAGCTGCGGGACATGCAGATGTCCAAGTGGAGATGATACACGTCCTGCTGCCATGTCCTGCAGCACTTGAAGGTTTGGGGTTAGAGTGATTAACGAGTTTAATTCAGTCTGGTGTTCCCATCCGGCTCTCAGCTGCTGGATTGCTCCATGCTAACCACAATGTGAGCTGGTACCCAAAAACATCTCACTGGGAAGATGGAGAACCAAATTTAGCCAGATAATGAAAGTCTGGCGTGTGAAAGCAACGTGTGCTTTGCTGTGCTCTTCTTGCTGCCCGTGGGTGAGCAAACCTGCCTTGCCTTCATTTGATGATGCCTCCGATCAAATGGGCGAATGGGAATGGAAATAATTGCTTGGGTGTTATTTTTTGCACAAACAAAACTTGACTGCTGGGTAGCTGCAAGAATAATGAACAAAATTTGGTGGTGGTATAATGCATAAATATCTTGCTCTCCTAGATAATGATCTAGAGAGCACCTCCCTGCCTTAGACGCTGGTATCTCTTCAGGTCGGCTTAAAAGGTACGAGGCGTATGTTAATTTTAAAGCCGATAAACGTGAATGTTTCTTCAATCCTGCTGACTTCAGATACCTTCGTGCTTTGCAGCACTGTAGTGCCTTTCATCCGAGGAGCTCTGAGCTGTCAGCCAGAAGTGAGGCAGCTGGAGCTCTGCCCTCCCTGTGAGAGGAGGCACCTCTGCGGCGGCACGAATGGTGTCGGAAGGGGCTCAGCAAACAAAAGGCAGGGCCGGGGATGGGATCTCTCTCCTCTCACCAAGTGTATGGCGTAGCTCTTTGCCAGTTGTAACAGAGGGGGAGACAAGTCAGCAAATAGAGCAGGTAAAACAATTCCAGACTGGAGCAGAAATTATGAATGCTGTGCTCTAGATAAAGGCTTATCCCGCCTGCCCGGAGGTGACAACGATCAGAAGGCGGCTCTGGAGGATGCTCTGCCTTCTCCGAGAGCGGGCTGAGGCTTGGGGGCTGTCGCTGGCCGTGGGAAGGCTGGAAAAGCAGTTGTTCAGACCTCCTTAAGCGGGCTGCCTCCCTGCTGGGTTTACTTCGTTTGGGTAATTACGCGGAGGTTGGATGAGAGGCAGCCCAGTGTGGTCTCCCCGCTGCAGTCAGATGGATGCTCAGCTCCGAGCAGTTTGTGGTGGCTGTTGGGAGACACCCCCGTACTTCCTACCGCTCCATGGGGGCCAGCAGAGGTTTTCTCTGCAGAGCAGCTTCCCGGCAGAAACCCGCCTGTAGGTTTTTAGAATGACCTCACGCGCTAGCCTGAACCAGGATTGGGTTTTGCATTTCTTTTTCGTCTTCGCTGAGCGCCTGCCTCACGTTTTTTTCTCCAGGGTCATCAGAGAGTTAACAGCCACGTTCTCCAAAATGGGATCACATCCCTGTCTTGAATGTCGCAGAAAGTCTGATGGTTCCAGCCTTTTCCACATCAGGCAGAATCTGCCGGGAGCCCCAGAACGAAGGGTGACGGGGGACTGGTAATAGGGATGGAGCTTTCCTCCTGTCAAGGAGTGCTTTGAAGCCTGGATGACCGGGAAACTAGGAATTTCCATGTGTTAGCATTGGGTTTTTATGCCGACAGGTGATAGTTCTGCTCGCTCTGCGTGGGATACCTGCAGCCGGCGGAGCTGGGGCTCTCCCCGCAGCAGCGTGAGGACTAGGTGGCCAGGTTGTCCCTGCAGTGCTGAAATTGGGGTTAGGCGGTGTCTTGTGTCGCCCCCGTAGCAGCCTGCTGTGGCGGCCATGGCGTGCAGGGTACTGGCCCGCAGCGCAGAGCTCAGGGCTGGGTGGCTGAGCTGCTGCCACCAAGGAGGTGGCGTTGGATGGCCAGGGGTGATGGGGCAGGGTCGGCTGGATGCTTTGGAAGTAAAGGCAAGGAAGTATGCTGCTTCCTGCTGGGCACCCGCCCCTCCTGGAGCGAGCTTGCAGAATTTCAGGCTTATTTTGCATTTCCCAGATACTTTCCAGCTGAGGTTCCCAAAGCACGTTTCAAATAATAGGCAATTTGTCCTTTTACTGCCCCTTTCAGGCTTGCAAATGCTATTTTCCTTTTCCACAGAAGCAATGCTGTGTGCAGAGAAGCCGTTTGGCCTCTGCGGACGTGCACGATACAGCTGAGGCTGGAAGAGGATTTATTTAAGAGTCCCAGACCCGAGTTCTCCTTTTTATGCTGTTTCTGCTGGATTGGGGTGTATGGCTCTCCACGGACAATAGCGAAGGCAAAATAGCTGTGGAAATAGATGCTACATGGAAGCACCCAGGGTGATGGGTCCCAGCCAAGCTTCAAATCTGCTCCTGGTGTCAGGGTTTATGAATTGCTGTTATTTTGAGAGGTTGCTTTGTACACTTAATAGGTGTGTGATTGATCCTGGTGCCCAGGAGATTGGCTCTTTTCATCGGGTCATTTTTTATTTATAACCTAAAGCAGCTGGAAGTTCCCTCCTGGATGGAGCAAAAGTCCCCGGAGCCACATTGGGCCGATGGCAGGGACGGGTTCTTCTGCCAGCTTCAGCCAGCTGCGAGTTGGCACTGGGGTGAATCCCGAGAGTTGCGGCGGCTCGAGACGGGGGCTCCATTGCCCCGGCATGGGGATGAAGTCGGGGGAGAGCCTGGTGCTGGTGTGGGGACCTCTCAGCCTCGTTTGATCTCTGCAGGAACAGCTCAGGAGAAGGACCTCCAGCTCCAGTGGCTCCTCTCGCAAGGAGAGGCTACGCTGGGAGAGACAGTGCTTGTGCTGGAGCCTGCTGTCCCAAAGGGACTCCCCTCCCTCTCTCGGGCCAGCCCCTTCCCCACCCATCTGTCGGTTTAAAAATAGGTTTTGGGGGTCTTTTTAATCTGGAAAGCCTCAGGCTGGTGGTAAGACTTGCCGGGAGAGGGAGGGAGCGATGGGTCTGAGCGTGCGTGCAATTCAATTAAGCAGGACGGTGTAAAACACAACCCAGCTCCTTGTTCCCCTCGCCCAGACTCAATCAGCTATCTCTTTAATGAGCGTCTGCCTCGTGCCTCGGTCAGCTAATTAAAGAGACCATGCCAGTAAGCCATGGCACCAGGTTGACGGTGGGGAGCTTTTCTGAGCAGGATGTGAAGGGAAGAGGGATCACGCTGGCAGCAGCTGCTTGGCTGGGGGCCCTGTGAATTCAGCTCACCCCCACCGAGCTACTGGAAATGGAATATCAGGTTTTAAAACCCAGTTATAAATACGAGCGCGGGAGCTGATGCAACCCCGGCAGACGAAAGCGAGGTGTTTAGAAATGGGAGACTGCTGGCCCCCAGCCCTGAAACCTGAGGCGGCCCCCAAACCCCCCCCGGCTGCGAGGGGCTCCCTGCCGCCTTTCCGACACCGCGCACAAGGGACAACTCTGGCCTTCAATGAGTGAATTAGCCCGTGTAATTAGCGGGCTGGATTCACTCTGGGTTCTCTTTCCCTCTAATAAATGTGAGACGTTCGCTTGTCGGCACATATATTTATATATACGTGTGCTAATGTATGCGTGAGCCATCGTCTAAGCAGCTGGGTGCCTGCTGGGCATGGGTGCTGCTTATTAGATTTTGTTGGGTGCTGCTCGTTATGTCCCCACCTGTGATTACCAGGATCAGCACTGCCCGGCTCTTCTGCAGGACCTGAGACCAGCTCTGGCAATGCAATACTTCTCCCAGCAACGCACGAAACCTGCTCCTCCCCTCGCCCCCACCTCGATAAGATGTGATATGTGAATAATTCCCCAGCTAAGGAATATTCTCATGAGACCCCACCTGGAGCACTGCATCCAACTCTGGAGTC
>VZTS01008109.1:321-34288 GCA_013400795.1 Pluvianellus socialis
GTGTCAGCCACCACTCCCAGCTTTGTGTCATCAGCAAACTTGCTGATGGTACACTCCATCCCTTCATCCAGGTCATTGATGAATACATTGAACAGGACTGGACCAAGCACTGACCCCTGAGGAACGCCACTAGTCACAGGCCTCCAGCTAGACTCTGCCCCACTGATCACAACCCTCTGAGGCAGTAGCAGTTGTGCCTGGCTACACATAATGCTGGAAGCTGGAGAGTCCATAATATTGCCTAAAAGCCACTGCTGTAAAGCTCCAGGCTGCAGAACTTGCATATCATTTGCTAGGATTGCACAGTCTTCTGAAGCTGTTCCCTGTAACATTAGATTTAGCCACTGGCATAAATATAGATATTTGGCAAGGTATATTTCTGGTTAAGACTCTGAAGATACATGTTGTAAAGAATTAAATGCTTTCCAAGCAGGAATATATAAAATGTGCCATGCTGTATTTAGCATAGCTGCGGAGAGGAAGAAGGAACATTTACCAGCAGACTGGGTGAATCAAAATGCCAGGGTAGTTTCTGACAAACATTATTTAACTTGCATCATTGCTTAGATGCATTTTCAATGTAGTATGAGAAATGCAAACTGGTCATATTTAAGTGTAACCCTCTATTAGGGAAACTTTTATAATTTCAACCCAGAGTACATGGGTAATAAGATAGCCTTGTTAGCAAGCTGCGTGTCTGAATGAGTCACAAGCCTCTTACACCATCATACTGATCAGAGAGGATGCAAATCTGTGAAGATTTCCCTTTCGATCTGTGGATTTTCTACAGGTGCATCTTTCTATTTGCCACCATCAGATCTCTTCGTGGAATGGAAATTTGAGGGCTGGGATCTTCCCCAAAGTGGGCCTTTATCTGATAACTTTGCCAGACATCTATTCCACATAAGTCTTTTGAGAGGGATTAAAGAGGTAAGCTTGCTTAGCCAGTCTAAATCTTCTCCTTGTGTAGGCATGTACCAAGCAGATATTTTCCCTGCTTTGGTCTATGCAGCAATATTAAGAGTCATAAGCTTTTCTTGTCCTATTCTTTTTCTGATGCAACTGCTTTGGGAAGGGACACAGGGGTGTGTTCAAGTGACTTTTTGCATATGGCTTTATGTGTGAGTTGACTCTTGAAGCCTAGAAAACTGTTACAGGGAAATGGAGGAAAAAAATATTTACAGTATATTTTTATTCTGCCTTTATTCTGACATTTTAAAATTGCTTAGCATAACATACAATGCTGGCAGCAGGGAGAGACACAGACAAGTAATTGGGGAAGCTCGGACTCTCACTTTCTCTAGGACACTCAAGAGTAGTGATATCCAGTCTGTGCTCAGAGGGATATATCTGGTTGACTGTGATACAAGTGATAGAAGGTTTTTCTCCCTGAGACCAACTGGAAACCAGAATTACTCTGTTGTTGCCATTCACCCCATTAAAGCATTATAGCTTACCCCAAAATAAAGTACTTTGAAATGTGTTGAATACTCACGTTTGCTATCCGAGACACTTTCCAGTCCTATTTTGACAAAATGGGTAAGCCATATCATTGACAGTGTGTTAAGGGTGGACTTCCCCTTTCAGTGCAATAACTTCAGGAGTTTTACCACCTCCCATCAGAAAAGAAGCTTATTTTACATTATGTTGTCATGACTACACCTATAACTATTAAGAAATGCCATTGTGGAGATGAAGCCATTATTTTTTTTTAGAAAGTCTCATTAAAAAAAAATCCTTTGAGAAACACCTGTTGGGAAGATCCATCTGTAAAATTAAGACATAGTTTCTCAATGAGCCTATAAAATGATTTCTGAAAGACAGACAGTTATCTTCCAGCGAGAAGTGAAGGACAAATACTCAAACACTTAAGAATGAGACAGATTTAACCTTCACCAACTGCCAAAGGAAGAGAGAAATTCTCTTTCTTGACATTTTCACACCAGTGCTTTCCTGGAGGATTATGTTATAGTCAAACCTAACTTATTGGCAGTAATTAGGTGACATTCAATCACCCACGTTATGCAGGAGACAAGGCTACATGACCTAATGGTCTATTCTGGCCTTTGAATTGTTTAAATGTAACTAGTTATTTTATGTATTTTTTTTTCCCCAATTCAACATAGTTTAGCAGTTAGTCAAGATAGAATTTCGTTATTCCTAGTAAGGAAGTGATAGATAAGTGTGGGTGATGTTTACTTGAAGATTTCAATGGTCTGCACATCTTGATGTGGTTTATTTCATGGTTTTGCACATGAAGGATTCTGCAGAATGTGGGACATGACTGAGCTCATGGTCTGAGGTTATACGGTATGATAGCCAGTTCCTACCAAAAAATAGGCGGCTTCTTTGAGTAGGCTGCAGGAATCCTTTCCCAGGGAGATCACCACAATAGGGCTTCTCCTTTGATGTCATGCTTTTCATTGTGAAGTTTCAATTGGTCACAAAGACAATAAAGGTCAAATTAACTGGGCAGAGAGTACACATGGAGGACACAGAAGGCCAAGCACAGCTCTGAACTCGTGGTTAGTTCTGTAGCTGCCCTGGGCTCTGTGTGCACTGGGTATGTTGCGTTACGATGGATGCGTTCCAGACTGCCCAACAGCTACCAGGGACATGTAGGAAGTTTGCAGTTACATTGCACCTATTTCTGTTCCTTTATACATGCACGGGAGATTACTCATTTGGAGGGGAAAAACATTCCGGTAATTTGGGTGCACGCTGCTGAACTGTCTTGCTCTTAAACTAGAAAAGTTCTTCCCGTACGTCCTGCTCAGTGGCACCCAGCACTTCTCCAGCAGGGAAAGCACGGTGTGTGAAACAGTCCGCCTGGAGAATGGATCAGTCCTCATCCTGGGAACAGGCAAGGGTCCACAGTTTCAGGCAGGGGGGGAGGAAATGAGTACTCAGCTGCATCCCAGTCAGCTTCAGTTTACAAAGCTGATAGGAAAACAGCGATGCTAAACCTGTCTCTTCATCACCCTTTCTCCTTGTGCTTCATTACCTCCACATCTGCCATTACTGGGCCATGTTTTCGGTGCTTTTATATCATTTATTGTGGCAGGAGCAATGCCTGTTATAAATTTGCCTTTCAGTGCAATACATAAAAGAGAACAGATCAGCATATAGCAGCCTAAAAATCTTATTTTTGTATTTTTAATATATTATGAGAACACATTCATCCATAAAACCATGAGAGGGCAGCATTCTCTCTAGCATTCATATTCTCTTTCTGCTGGAAAATTAAGAGAGACTTTCTTTAACATTCATCTCATAAACCACAGAGAAGTGTTATATGTAATTCAGAGCTTGGTTCAATATTCTTTGTAATCAATAGGAATGTTTCCCTTGATTTAAATAGTTGTTGGACTGAGGCTTCAGTTGTTCAAAATGACATCAGGAAGAACTGTCTGCATAACTTAAATCAGAAGATACTGAAAATAAACAGTCAGGAAATAATTTTGGTGGTGGTTAACCATTGGAACAAAATACCAAGAATACTGGTGTATTCTCCACTTCTTGATGTCTTTGAATACAGACTAGATGTCTCTCTGGAAAAAGTGGACAAAAGCTGCTGGGTTCAACGCTAGAGGCAGAAGAGTGGTGCTGTGTGAACTGCGTGGCATAAAAGAGAAGTTGATGCTACATGTATGCAGATGAGATAGACCAAACATCTTTTTATGCTGTTAGTGGAACAATCAGTGGAACAATACCTTAAGGTTTCAGGGATTGATTTTACTGTCAAAATGGGATGTATTCCCACATGATCTTCTCTAAGTCAGTTCAGAGTTTCAGTGCACAATTTTACAGCTGTCGTGTGATCCTTTGTGCAACATGCAATACATTATCATAGCAATAAATGATTGGGGTTTTTAGAAGAATTAATTGTGCATTTTTTGCAAAATCAGGACAGCTTAAGATGGAGAGAGAGAGGTTTTGAAAAGGGGAAGCAGAATTGTTTACCTCCAAATAATTGCTTCAGAAATAACTTAGGTCACAAGAAACTACAGATTTTTAGCCAAATGAATATTTAGACATCTCACAATGTCGTTCCAATGTAGAGTGGCAAGTACTAATTAGCATTCTTGCTTGCAGTTTCAGGAGAGAGAAGTATTTAATGAACATGGAAACCAAGCTATTCTTTCTATACTGCTTGACATGGTGACCCAACTCCGACCTCCGTGGGTTTGTGATGAAATTGTATTTTCTTATTTGTTTACTTCATCTCCTGCTGGTGAGGGAAATTCCTGTATGTCTCTTATTCACTGTACTTCAGTCATTTCAACACCCCTAAAATGATGCACAAAGTTTTCACTGTGAATACCCTTAGGAGGTACCACAAGCTGTGGTTTCACAGAAAACTCAGTGGGACAAATGCAATGGTGGGCAAACATACACAATTCAGAAAGACCGACGTGCCCCAAGCAGCCATCCGGCATGTGAGAAAGCAAAGGATCTCCAGAAGGGTTGACAATAGAAGAATGCAAAATATCATTCGATCAGAAACCTATCTACCTTCAAATTTCATTTGCATTTTCTTTCATTGATACGCACTACTTAAAAAGGTTTCCCGTTGTTTCTGGGCGAAAGAGGTTGTGCCTATCTGTGATTTTTAATTAGGACCATCATAAAGAAAAATATTAATTTTCTACTTACGTTTTGAACACTACTAAAGGGTGTTAGCGTTTGTTAACTTGAAGTATTTTCACATTGTTTCCATAACAAAGAAAAATGTGAGGTATTATTTAATTTCCCGTAACTTGCAGTATAAAAATGAATTCAATAACAAGTGAGCTTTGCCAAGACGGCTGTATATTTTTTTTTGAGAAACAATGTAGCTGGTTCAGACTAACCCACATTTTACATGGGGTTTGAATTAGCACTTTTTCAACGGCTCTTAAAAGGTTTTTTCTCTGCTGTTCAATTTAATACTGAAGCTCCAGTTAAGGAAGGTGCTTCATAGTGTGAGTAACTCTATTCAAAGCAGCGGGCTACTGACATGTTTAAGAGTTGGACATGCACTTAGATACCTCAGGAATGAGGGTTTGGCATGCAATGAAACTAGCTGGTGTGTGTGTGGGACCCACGCATGATTTGAGTCTCATTTAAGTTTTGATTTGATGTCTAAGATAGTGCCTTCTGCTCTTAATTGTTGCGTGGGATGCCGCTGCCTCATGCTCGAGCTTATCTCGATCCTATTTATTTGGGTAACATCAAGAGACCGCAGCCCCATTTTAAGAAGTGTAAAACAGGGAAGTACAAAATGCAAATAGGCAAGACAGGCCCCAAAAGAAGTGTCACAACATGCAAGGAAAATGAATAAAGTAGTAGTAGCAAGCAACGTAATTACTTTATGTCTCTTCCTTTTTGGATGGAAGATGGGCTAAGGCTGGGGAGGGATGGGTGAGATGAGGGAAAGGCAGGAAGGCTGCTTGAAGATGTTGAGATAGAAATAAGGAGTGGAAAACCCCCAGCTCTTCGCTGCAGGGCAATGGAGGTCCAAGAGTGCTCAGAGGTCTGTGACCTGAGTTCTGCTCTAAAGAGACAGATTCACTCTCCCCGTCTCATTGAATCCAGCCCCTACTGCTGTGTGACAGGGAGAGTGGCGATGGAGAGATAACCATCACTGTCTGGCTTTTGCCATTACCAGAGCAGCTGGGGAAGCTCCTTTGCCTCCCCTTCTCCTCTGCCTGGCTGGCTTTAGTTTGCTTTTCTCTTTTCCGTGCAGCGCTGCTGTGGAAGGCCATGGATTTTGACTCATTTTAAGTGTCAGCTGATGTATTCAACAGGGAGCTTATTTTGCTAAATAAGCTACAAAGCAAAACACGAAGAAGCACATTGCAGTGAAATAAAATATGGACTCTAACTGACGCAGTAGTTTTGAATAAATCTTTCCATTGTTATAGTCAGCACGCTAAATGCCAAGGCCTGTCAGCACCACTTCTTAGTTACCTACCCAAGGTAATTATATAGCTCTTCTCACTACAGAATCCAACTGCATCCCAGTTTGAGGCATTAATCTGTTAGCAATTCCAGTTTATGGCTTTTTACCCAAACAGAATAAAAAATAATAATAATAATAAAAAAACCCCAAAAAAACGAAACCAAGGCAAAAATAAATGACAGGCTCCATCTTGCAAGACAGTCAGATCCCATCTCTGCTTGCAGAGCCAAAATAACTTGGAGATCACTGTAGATGTCTTGCTGGGAATGCGTGGGCGAGGCGGTGCCACAGCAGAGAACTGAAGTCAGCTCTTTCAGGAGCCTCACGCTGGGCTACCCATCCTTTTGTGGAGAAACGGCCTTGGGGGAGTAATGTGCAATTTCTCCCTTCTCCTTTTACGTCCATAGTCCCAGGCAGTCCCAGTCCCTGTAGGCACAAGGCCGAACATTCGATTTAGCAAACATTTGCAAACAGCCCATGCCACCCACATGCGAGGTTTATAAATAGTAGATTTGCTGCATTTAGTTATGGAACTGTGATGCTTTTCATCCTTTTACAACTTCAAACTCTGCGTGTGAGCGGGAACAGCAGCCACTTTGTCCTTGGACGTGCTCGAGTCTATATGGAAGAGAGGCACCCGGTGCGCACTTATGCTGAAATTTTACATCTGTCCTTCTGGGTGGCTGTCTGAGCGTATTTCCACTCGCAACATGTGAAATCACTTTATAGCTGGAATGGGAGGAAAAAAGAACCCCCAATTTATGAGAAATATGAGGCGGAGGGAGCAGACAATGGGATGGCACCCATTGCAGTCTTCTGCTACTGCAGGCCAGGCGTCACACCGGCCCTTTCGCAAAATTGATGGTTTAGTGGGAAAAAAAAAAAAGTGTTCTGATATACCAGTCTGGCCTCAAACCGTGTCCTGTGCACCTCACTGACTTCAGCTGGCATCTCTGGGTTGTATGATAGATTGCAATTAGGCCTTTGAAATTAGAAGAAAAAGAAAGGCCTTTTGTGGCGTTTTGTGCAGAATAAGTTTAAATACTTTAAGTATTTAGGCTTCCAGAACTGATATTATATTTTTGGGGAAAAAAAGTCAGTTTTTTATTTTCTCAATTTTCTTCTGTTTTTCACAGGTGGCCCCTTTCTGTTCTGCTCTTGCACTCAAGGGCCAAAATTTGTCCTGGTAAATTTATCTGTAAAAATCAATTTAGTTCAAGATTCTGCTATTGTGAAGAAATCCCATTGTATTTAACAAGAGGTATTCAGGCAGGTTCCTATAAAAAAGTATTCTCCTGCAAAATCTGCCCTAAAAAACCTTTCAGAATTCATTTGTGATAGTCTGTAGGGGTGTTTTTTTCCCAAACTACAATATGGCAAGAATATAATTTTGTACTAAATTCTAACAACTCAAAAAGTGTATGAAAAGATAATAATTTTCTATTAAATGCTAAAGGACTTTCCTCCACGAGGATACAAGCAAGCTCTACAGGAACTGGTAGTTATGCTGCAGAAGGATTTTTCAGGCTTAGAGAGCTTGGGGGAAGGGTGTTTGAATACATTAGTATTCTCTCCACATTCTTGCCTGCTGTTCCACATGCACTGTTTTGTGCCTCCATAAACTGCTCTGGATGCAGATCCAAATTATTTAAAAGAATTCACAGGGGAAAAAAACCAAAACAACAGAGCAGCAGTTTCTATGTATTTCCACATTGCCTTCATTTTCACTGACATTTACCGTTAGCCCTTTTATAGCAATATGAAAAAAGATGGCAGAAGCAGAGAAGGGAAAGGCTTTCTCTGATAAGAAAGGTTTTTACATTTTAGAGAGAAGTTCTCACAACAAATCAGAGCACTGTTAGCTTTCCTTGTGCAGTCAGCACCAACAATTTAAAGCAGCAGCACTGGATTCTTTAACTGAAAGGGCACATCAAAAATATTATTATTCTTTCTTGTTTGCAATGTCTGCTTTTACATAGGAAAAAGTATATTCATCTCTTCTTCTGTATTAATTCTTTTTAATAGGGTGAAGAGTCCCTTCCTCTCTTTTTATTCTTTGCTTCCCAAGACTCTTGAGTCCTAAGCCCGTCCAAGAGCAGACCTAGCCAAGGAGCCATGCTTCCGGCTCCCTGAGTTGAGATCGTAGCTGCAGGAACACTTACTGCAAAATTTCATGAAAGATTAAGCGGGCAGGATGCCCTACAATACATGGCTTTATCAAGCAAGTTCTGCTTTGCTCCTGCTAAAAAAAATCTGCTTCTTACTAATAGCTTTGAGGGAGGAGCCTTTAATCGGTTGTTCACTGAGACAAGCCCGGTTCATGGCCCACCACCATTGACTGTGGGCTTCTTCCTTGATATTTGTCCTAGTAGTGATATTCTTGCACCCTGATTCATAAGAACGTGGTAATGTGCAAACTCATCTCACAGTACAAAGCTGTATTGCTGCTGAGGCAGCAGGCCAGAAGAATTCTAGGATCTCTAGAAATACGAAAGCGTATGGAGATCTCCATGCAAAATAAAGTGCAGAGGCTTAGAAAGCTGAGGGGAAGCATGAGAAGCAAAATCCCCCAAACACTGGGAGCGGACATGCTTAGAAGAAAGCTGAGAGCAAACCTCAGGATTTTTTAGATGGGTGAATAAAGGTGGATTCAGGGATGAGGTGCGTCTTGCACATACACACACACACACACAGAGAAGTCAGATGTCCAATGTTTAAAATTCACATGGCATGAAATACAGCAAAGCCGTGGTGCTAACTGAGGCCCAGTACAGTAGATGCAAAATCTTTAAATCAACAGCATTCCCTTGTGAACAATAGTCACTTGTCTCTGGGCAGTCCCTGCTGGGTGAAGTGCTGGAATTTGTGTTGTTGCTTTTAGGGTGCCACCCTGCTGTACATATGGTGATGGAGAATAAATATGCATGAAGTCGACAGCTAGTTTGGCTTCCACCAAAGCTTAATTTAGCTCACTTGTCAGCGCTGAACAAGAGAAATTAATAACAATAATTAATAGTTCTTTTAACACAGTGAGTAAAGAGCAGCATGTGATAAAAATGCTAAATCTGGGGAATCTTCAGAGCTAGGAGACAAGGACTGTGCAATGCACTCCACATTGCCAAGGAGGTAAAACATACTTTGCAGAGCACTGATGGACTAAACAAAAGAAAATATCTGGTCAGAGGGAACAAAGGAATGTGCTGGAGCATCCAGGGAGGATGTAGCTCAGTCCACGCCGGCTGGAATGCATCTCCTGAGGAGGCTGAAATTCCTTCCACCTTCTTCCCCTCCTTTTTTTGGTTTTCAACCTTCTCTGCCAAAAAAAGGACAAAAGCTTTATTATGTCTGAAGTTTGGCACAAGCAGAAGTACCGAAAAGGTGTTTCAGAGCATTTAGTACATGAGCATGTGCTATTTCTGCAGGGACGTGGCAAGCTTTCTGAGTGACTTTTGCCATCATCCACAAATTGCATGTTCCTTCTGTGTTACTTCACGAAGGTCCCTCCTTTTTTTCTTGGCTTGCACCACTGCACTTCCTTTGAAGCCAGAAACTGCAGAGCTGACATTGCACAAGGAATTTCAAATAAATTCTGATAGCTCTTTTGGGGAGGAAATATCAGGTGTTCATTATTTATTTCGTTACTTTATGGTGATTGTTTCTGTGTAGTCGTAAGTGGGGCTTTTTGTGGGTGTTGCTGCACAAAGTCCGAGGAAGGCAGCATATTTTCTTAAGAAACTTTGAAATGTTTTTGCAAGTACAGCAAGTAGATGGCAAAGAAATAGATTCAATTTTTATAATATGTATACACATACATTACATCCATTTATAAAAAAAAACCATCTTTTTTTATACTAGCCTGGCCTGCCCCTCAGACACTCACCTCTCGCAGGCAGTGGGTTGCTCCCAGAGAGGGTGAATGGACTGGAAAGTCTCGAAACTTCATTCAAGAAGGGTGACCTATGAACAGAGGACAGTACTGAAGAAGACACAGAGATGGTTGTGGGAAAATGGGCAAGCTGAGGCTTGCCTCAGTGGCATGGTGAAGGAAAGAGAAGCCACATGAAAAGAAACATGAAGATAATTAGGAAAGGAAAGGACCATGTATCTCTCAAAGGTGTGGACAAGATGCTTTAACTCAATTCAACAGGAAAAGGAGAGGCTGTTGGAGAAGTCCAAAGGAGAATGGTAGCGATATGCCAGAGGGCAAGGTCAGAAACTTTTTATAAATAAGGGAAAAAGCAATGCTATATGTGTCTGAAATTACTGGTTTTGTAATGTTATCTACATACCTCACAGATTGCTTGGTATTTGCAGCTGGAAGATACTGCTTTTATACCCAGTATTCTTACTTTGGTTGATTTGCCTAAAAGGCTGCACTCTCTCACAGTGCATTTTCTGTCCAACCCCAGTAGAGTCTACACTTGAGGTTCTGGTCTCTTATCTCCCATGTTTCAGATTCTTCAGCATTGGAAGTCCCTGCTGTACTATAGGGGTTTACTGCCACAAGAAGCAGCTGAGGTCCTGTATCAGGGAGCAGCCAGCTTCCTCTCATAGTTGATAAGAGCCTTTAACTGCTTTCCTGGTTGGAAGGGGAGAGCCTAGGAATCCACAGGTGGTGAAACCATTTGGGTGTAAATGATACAGGCTGTCCATCAAGCTGCACAAACCAATAGCCGGTTCACAGCTGAATGAACCCACTGTTGGAGAGATTTAAATTCAGAGCATGCAGCAAAAAAACCTCAGATGTCCATGCAAAATTCATTGAAGGCCGAGCACGGCATCATTGCTGGCCTGACATCCTTGTGTATGTGGAAAACCAGAAGGAGGGAAAATTGGTGCTATGTTAATACCACCCAAATATACACAATGAAGTCAGACTGAAAGCAATGAAATTACAGCCGCTCCTCATGAGCTAACGGGACCATTTTCCTTAACCAGTGACCTTCAATTACAGAGTAGCAAGCAAATTAGTAGAGGCAAAAAAGAAAAACCTGTTAGCCAGAAAATCTTACTGGCTAAAGCTTGTCTTGTTTCAGTTCCAGTTTCCGTAGCTTTCGGTAAAGTATGCGCTGTCTCTTTTGGAGTACTGGTGTTAACTGGAAATGTTGATTCTGGGAACAATGAATTCCTTCTTATCAAATGCTTGGGGTTCACAACTGAGTTTTTCAGAAGACCTTAAAGCCTTCTGAGTACTTGAATCATTGCAAGAAGCCTCCTGATGCCACAGAGATCAAATTAGGAAGAAATTCAAGGCCAAAAAAGGCCAAGGTAGGAATGACTAAATGAAACGGCCATTTCTCAGTTCCCAGCCCTCCAGCATCCCTTGTGCTGGCGGCTGTTTGCCTGTGGGTCAGAGTGACTGCGACGCAGGCTGGGATGCAAACGTACAGTGCAGCAGTTTGGTGGCCTCCACACAGAGGTAAAGGGCTTACCCTCAGCTACAGCCATCTGAAAGGAGTCTGATCTGACCTGCTTCAGGTTGCTTTCCCAGCCTGAAAAATTCACAAATCCAGTTGAGTGACGTTGTATGAATCCACTTCGAAAGGGGATTAGAGAAGATAATGTTATCTGCAAGCTCAGGGTGTTCACACAGGAAACCAGCACTCTTCATATTGACAAGCTGACTTAATTCCCTAGGTAGGCAAGTCCAAACAGCACGGAATATATGGCCTTTTTAATTTTGAATTTGGAGGAGATGTTTGTATTTAATTGTTTACAGCTGGTAACTTTATACATTGTGTGACTCTAATTTTTCAGTTCCTCCATTGCAACCTTCAAATTTTCTAATCCAAATCAAGTTCTGTTTTGATGGGACAAGCTCCATCTTTCCTTCTCTGGATACATAGTTTGACAAGTGAGGTTTTCCTTTTGGTATATTAACACTTTGTATCTGCCTCAGATTTACAAAATGAGCCAAGGTCTCAATCGAAAAAATGAGACAAAACCATTTACAAGATAAAACAAGCCACACAGTTAAAACAAAGATAACCACTTAGGTATAAGTTTTCTTTTGACAACATTATTAGCTAAATAGCTTTTCTCTTCCTTCAGTATACGTTGGCATGAAATGTCTTCCCCAGGGTTTCTGAGTTACACGAGAGAAAAGGAATGGCGAAATGTCGCGGGGTGCTTTCACCTACTTTGGGAAAATCTGAAACATACTTTCCTGCTACCTGCACCACTACACTGTCAACAGATTAGCAGGTTTCCTTTAGCCTCCATTTTTTCCCAGGAGAGTTCAGATCATCAGCTCTTACAGTTTAAAAAGAGATATTAATTGCTAAGGGACTGCTGTAACAGCATGGTAGAATGCTGGATTTTTTCAGTCTTGCAGCTACTAGCGTGTTTGCTTTCAGAGGCAATCGATCTTTTTGAGATCCCTCTTCCCCTTAGTTTGACAGAAATCTGTTAATGACGAAGCTCTGAGTGTTCTCTAAAGGCAGCGTGTGGTGAGCTCTGAGTCCCAGGTCTGAAGCCACAGTCTTCCCGCTGTTTGTTGCTTGGGCTCAGTAAACATCACACTGATATATTGAGATGACTCAGCTATGCAGCGTTCACCTGCCAGCACCAACTCACTGGTCTGGACTTGTGAGTTTTTCCAGATAGCAGACAGGCTGAAAGAGCAAAGCCATTTATAAACCTGGTGATTATAATGATGCACGGGAACAAAAATAGATTTATAACAATCATAACATCCAGGACAGCAATACAAATAGTGAGGATAAAAACCAGGGAAAGATAAATACCTGTCTGGAAATATGACTACTACTGAATCAATAAGCTGATGTCCTACCAAAAGCACGTCATTACAGATTGAAAGCAATGTGGTATCAGTAACTTTCAGTGTGCCCAGTGAAAGTGATCCTTTTTCTCCAGTTTTATGTACTGTTACAAGTTGCAATGAACCATTTCTGTTAACTAGAGGGTTGTTTCTGCATCACGTAATGATTTTTAAAACAAGTTAGTCATATTCCTGTAACATGGAACAGACTACTTAATGCCTATATCCACCAGTTTAAGTTTGTTAGTAAAAGAATAAATATATTTTTTAGTTTCTTTTCCTATTACATCTTATTAACTATGTTATGGATAGTGAATAATTAAAGGGACAACTTTTAAAAAACAACTTCAGGCTGTGTCCCTTGCCTATTATGGCATGTAATCACAAACTTGGTGCTTTTAAACACTGCTGAGAACAACTTGGTTGTAGCATGGACAAGTGTTTATTACAGGGTTTACTGCCTTGTCCTATGATTCCATGCTCTGCAAAACACATCTTAACTAATTCCCAAAGGCAAAGTGGCAACACTATAAAGCACTTGTGAAAACATTCAAACTGTAGTTTAAACCTTGTTAAAGCGCAGTTCTTCTCTGAAAAGTGACACTGAAAATGGCAGTGTGGGATTCTGTATTTATTGTCTATTTGTGATTTCCAGATCAAACATGCTAAGTACAACCATATCGTTCCCTCTTAACATCCACAGCCAGCTCCACAGACTCCAGTGAGATTATATAGTTGAAACTTTCATGTTCATGTATCATTAAGACGATGGTCTCCTTAGCATCTGTCCAAACCTGCTGTCCTCACTGAAACAGATACACCTTGGCCCCCTTCCATTTAGCTGAATGAGCTCAAGGAGGATCTGTTTTCTTCTCATTAACCTGTGTCAGTTTTTTCACTGCTTTTGGGGCTAAAATGTCTTTTCAGGCAAATCTAACTCTGAATGAAAATATACACAAAGCAGACGTGTTGAACAAGATGCCACTTCAAACATAGCAACATCTCCAGCTGAAGAATTTTAATGGCTTTTTAATTTCTCTTCTGGTCTGTTTCATGGCATAAAATATGTGGATCTCTAGAAAATTCTGATATGAACAATATTCTTTCTACACATTAACCAGTTTAAACACAGCCTTATGGGCTGCATTTCTATTTCTCTAGAGATCCAGCTGTTGTGTTTTTATGGCCAGCACCAGCGATGAGAAAACATAGTCCAATCCAAAGTCCATTGAAATTCAGTTACACTGTCCAATTAATCATGGGGAGCTTGCTATAGGTTTGATGCTTTTCTTTCTGCTGTATCTGAGCAAGAAGCAATCAGCCTCAGCCACCTCCAAGGGACCTCTGAGTTGACACTGGAGCTTGCTGTTCCCCATCAAGAGAAGAAACACATTGCCATGTCCAGCTCCTGACTTCTGAGAGAATAAAGCTAGTTTGCTTTAAATAACTTCTGCTGATGGAGTTGCTATAGCATTCTTGTTGACACTTAAAGTTGGTCCATATATGGAGAGCTATATGGTCCATATATGTGGAACTATACTCGCACATAGCTACCCTGACATGGTCAAAGATGGTCATTTCAAAAAGAGTCCTTCCCCCTACCCCACAACAAAAGTGTAGAAATGTAGAGGTAGTTCCTGTTTATTGGTACTACTGTCCCTTTATCTGGGCAGTATGTTCATAAATACATCTAAGAATAGACACTAAAGTACTAAAAGGCTCTGAAAAGATTACAGGAACAGTTACAGCATCCATTCAAGGTGCAATAGTAATGGAGTAATGGACTACTACCCAACAGATGCCAGCAATCCTCCCTCGGGTGGTAGGGTTTCCGTGCTAGTTGTCACATCACCTCTTACAAAGAACTCATTACTAATTCAAGTGTCTCGATTTTTTATCCTCCCAACGAGCGCAATCAGCATCTGTTTCAATCTTAGGTTATGCTTGATGGGTGTTCAAATGGTTGCAGATGTGTAAGGAGGAACGCGCCTAGGCTGTCTTTCTTTAAGACGATGGTTTCCTGAGTTAGCGTAGCTGAATTTTTGTGAAACAATATGCAGGCTTTTTCCACCTCGCTCTTTTGCCAATCCCGCACAGCCGTGTGACTCAAAGGGGCAAAACTGCACAACCCAGAGCCAACGTGGGCCCCAGATTTCAAATGCTCCAGAGCTGGAATATCCAGAGCTGAGGTTTTGGTCTGGCCTGTGAAAAGGGAGAGAAAACCATCTGTGAAAACTGGAGGCACATCTGGGTTTGGCTTCTACCCCAGGATCCCACAGCCTCCCGTAATCACTTTCTGAACATCTGCAGGTTGGGAGGAGAAATCCTTTCTCCGTGCCTTTGCTTGGGAAGCCATGCTCAGCTCTGCAGCTGGTACAGGCAGGTTCCCTCGCGCTTCCAGGGAGCCCTCTGAGAAATCCAGGCAGGAGACACCAGCAGGGTTTGATCCTTACGGCTTTGGAAAAGTGCCCTTCTCTAACTAAAAGCACTGCGTGGCAAGTAGGGGAAGGAAGAACAGACCCCTGAGTGGGGCCTCTCCTGTGGACAAGGGCTTGCGAAAAACACTAAGGCTTCCATTTTTCCGGACACTGGATGTCACAGTAAAACACCGCCGTTCCCGCAGGTCTCTCCTCCTCGCCAAGCCCCTCAGGGCTGGTGCTGGCCCTGGCGGCCCAGGCAGGCGAGCACCCGTCATGTCGCACAGGCCTGCCCTGGCGGAAGGCAGGGCAGCGGGGCCATTCCTTGCATTCCTGCCTCAGCAGGAAAGGGAAACCAGCAGGGATCCTCCTTCCCCTCAGCCTCCCTCTCCCTGGCCTTTGCTTCCCAGCCAGCCCTGCTCCTGGAAACCCCTGGGGAGCCGAGCTGCAAGGAGCCCTCTTCCTCCCTGGGAAATGGCGGCTCCGGGTGTGTTGGGGGGCCCTGGCCGCTGGCCCTGGGGCTCAGCCTCCGGCCGGGGTTTTTAACTGTGTCTCCCGTGAGCCCGGGGCGCGGAGGGAGCTGCTGACACCCCTCCAGGCGTTGGACGAGATGACCTTTAAAGGTCCTTTCCAACCCAAACTATTCTACAATTCTATAAGCCAGCTGCTGAGGGAAGAGGAGGGGGGGACAGACAGCCAGCCAGACAGAGCCCAATTAAACCCTCCCCTGGCCAGCCCCTGACACTCCCTCCTGCATTTTCCAGTCTGTGGTTACAGCACTCAAAGGGTTCCATTAAGTCATCAAGTTTTACAGGTTCCTTAAAAAAAAAAAAAAAAAAAAAAAAAAAAAGAGAGAGGGGGAGAGAGAGAGCGAGAGAGAGAAAAGTTTGGTCATGGTAGGGAATGAGTGATCAAAGCTGAGCCCAAGCTTCCTGTTACACCGGGACTATATATATATCGTGTCTTTAATGTTGGGGGATGTAAGCAGGCTGCTAGGAGACTGGAGCGGGAGCTGACTCTCTGCCTGATTTCCCAGCTCGCTGAGGTTTCTTCCACCGACCACAATGAACAAGTTCCTGTGCTGCACGCTTGTGGTAAGTCCCTTCAGAGAGGTAGATAGGCTTTAAGATGCATTACAGCTTCAGAGATCAGCCTGTAAAGACATACAGCTTTTCTTCTTGTTTTCTTCTTTTTTCTTTTTTCTTTTTTTTTGTTTTGTGTTTTGTTGTTTGTTTTGTTTTGGGGTTTGTTTGGTTTTTTTTGCTTGGGTTTCTTTGGTTTGGGTTGTGTGTTGGTGTTTGTTTTTTTTTTTGCTTTCTCTCCGTTTTCTTGGTAAACTCTTTTCATTTCATCACGCTGAGCTTTCCTGGTGAGGTTTGGAGTACGATGGACACATCCAGCTCCAGGGAGGCAGCAGGGATTTTCATCCCATTCTTAAGGTAGAGGCATGATTTGCTTTTCATTTGCCTTTTTTTCCTATCTTCCTCTCTCCTTCTGTAAGGCTTCATTATACCGGACTGACACAAAATACCGTATCTAGGAATGAATTTGGAAACTGTACGCTGGGATATTTGTTTTGATTTACAAAAGCTCCATCTCTGCCTGTCTCTGTAATCTCTGCCGCACTGGCACTGATCAGTATCTCAGATTCTGGGCTGGCTTTCTTACCTGGGAAAACCACTGAAAACTCCAGAAAAAAGCATAAGGGTATAGTGCTTGTTTTGGCTTAGAAAATTCAGCTTCATGTGCAAGAAAGTGATGAATTAGTAGCTGTGTCAGTAGCTATTACAGAAAAAGCTGTGTTATTAAATCTGGTGTAAGCCCTCACTTTAATAAGTTTTTGTTTACTCGGTGATTTATCAAGATGCTTCCAGATGCAAATTTAGAGATGTTAGCAGTGCAGTAAATCTTTCAAAATGTCATTTAATCCATTTAGCTGTATGGAATTGTGTATGATGTCAGAATAATTAAAACCTGCGTGCAGACAAATACTGTGTAACATCTATTTGGAGGCTATTAATCTTTTTGGATAAGAAAACGTTAAAAGAAAAACATAAAAAATAATACCCAGAACAGGCTGTCATGCATGCCTGCGCGGTAACTTGTTCCTGGCTTGTTTTGGTGAGTACAGTGGCATTTATGTTGTGGCAGAGAGTTAGAACTAAGATCCATTTATTTTGAAAGCTCTTTATAAATGCAAACGAGATTTCCAGGATCTGATGAGTAATGCATGTTTATTACGCTCTGTACAACTTTCTGAAAGAGCTTTTTGAGAAACAAACCCAAAGTAATTAATGGTGCAAGAGAAGCAAAAATTGTCACACTCGTGGTCAGCAAGTTGAAACGCAGGACAACTTTTTTGTCGTGTATATGATGTTGTGTCTTCTTTGTCTATATGAAAGCACGGGAAGTTAATCTGGGAATTTCAGCAATAGCCTGTTATCAGCTTGGCTTCTTATCTGTGGCTGTCATAAAATAATCACATCAGTATTTTGATTTTGATTAAATGTAATGTGCCTGTTCATGTTCTCCCATAAAGTAATAGTGTTTGGTGAAGTTCAGCATAATCCTCTGGTAGACGAGTCTCAGAGCTGAAATATGTCAGTGGCAGGCATACCTACCAGAGAGCTTCATCATTCAACTCTTTCTTTAAATTATTATTTAAAAGCAATTTACTTATAGTGAAATTTAAGTACTGTCAGTGAAGTTTAAGTACTGGCAGATGTGCTAGAGCTCAGAAAAGTAGTTTTAGTACCTGTTTTATAAGAACACGTGTAAAAGGCACAACAGCTGTTCACAGTTGTGTGCATTTGGCTCACATACCTTAAGCCTAGTTTGGAGACACCATAGTTAAAAAGGGTTCTTTGGACGTGGTGTACTTTCAGCCTTGGCCTCCTTGCTAAGGTTTCAGAAAGGGGACCTGCTGTGGTGGTGCACGCATGTACGTGTTGTTTGCTGGAACACTAAAACTGCTTACAGACAAACATTATGAAATCGGACTGAATTGAAAGAAATTCCCCAGAGCTGGATCTCGTTACTTGTCACGTAACTATCTTGACCCTTAAACTTGACCTTTCTCTATTTTGGATCTCTGGGTGCATGTGACATGCTTTTTCTGGCCTGCCTGTTGGGTTTGCTGTGTGTAGGCAGCAGTGGCTTTGCAGCCCGCGAGGGTAGGAGTTATCTTTCTGTCTGACTTTCTTTCTGTCTGTCTGCATGTGTGTTGGTTAAAAATAAAACACCAAGGTTACCAGAAGGATTTTTAAAAGATATTGTCCCAATATAAGTAACACCCACTGCTCAAATCTCACAATAACTTTAATTTTGTTCCTTCTGTATTTAACTTTTATGCTAGTAGATTTACTGCTCTGATGGTCTTCCTGGAGAAAAACACCTGTTTGGACATAATACTGGACGTACTGTTTCTCTAGCCAGAGGGTCAGTTGTTAGTAAGTCTGTTCAGTGCAAAGGCAGACTAGTCATGGTGCTAACATCCCAGGTTTGGGTTACCTCGGAATCTTGCTGTCACGCTAGTGAATAATGTTCCAAAATATGAGTTATGGATAAGACACATCTTTTGGTGAGTAGCTGGTTAGTCTTTTCTGCTTTCTCCTTCCACAAGCTTCCAGGCAAAAGTAACTCTCATAAATGAAGACTTTCAATTTAGCACTTCTTTGGTAAGACGCAAAACTGCTATTCAGTGGAATGTGATTTTCCTACTACTGAAAATGAAACAATATTTTAGACCTCTAAATTGCTTTGTGAATGGCAACCGACTGTACGTCGCAAAGTCTCTGTAAGATTTGAATTGTTGACATACTGCTTTACTGACAGAGAAACAGAGACGGCGGTTGATATCCTCAGTTGTGGATACAGCTTGCTTAGAATGGTTAGTAGTTATATTCATTATATAAAAGAGCAGCCTCCACTTTACAAAGCATCTTCCATACAAAAGTAGGTCTTGTTTTGTCCGAAGTGAGTGGATTGAATTGAAGCAGCTGGCAAAATGGTGGAACAGCTTTATGAGCTAAACTCAAAACAGCAAAAAAGACTCTGATGTAGCTTTCGTTGTGTCCCTGACGCTCAGCTGTGGGCTGCTGAAAGGTGCTTCGTCTGGGCTGTGCTCCCACTGACCCGGCAGCGACTTGCGGGGTAAGCCGTTCTGCATGGCTGTCAGCCCAAAGAGGTTAAACTCAGTGATTGCACGGCGCCCCGCAGAACAGCAAGGATGAGACTTGAGTATCTCCCGGATGGATGGGAGTCATTTCTCTCTAGATGACAAATACTTTACAGTGGTAGTTTGCAATAGACAGCCATGGATCTGATCCAGCATGGCACTGTCATGTACTGGATCTAGAGGTACTGTTTTGATTTGACAAGCTATGACTGGGAGGACCTCTCCAGTATCATTCAGTGCTATATTTTGCCACTCAAATTTCTCTGGGGTCTGTGTGTGATTTCAGTGAGGCATTCTGCCTAAGGGCTAAGGGTAAGCGAAGGCCTCCTGCCTTAGCTTTGCCCAAATACTTTTTGTAGAAAGCAAAGTAGGAGAGCTGTGAGGTTTTACTTTGAACCCAATGCAAACACCAGGAGCAATCTGACAGATGCCTTGAAGGATTATTTATCACGGAGGAAAATATGCTTCAGAATAGTTGTGGAATGCAAAACAGAAACAGATTCATCTTTCTCAGCAAATTAAACATTCTCCTTTGGTCTACAACCCAAAACCACAAACCCAAGCTATATAATAATATTTTCATATGCTGAAAAGCTACTTTCTTTTCTCTCACAAAGCAGTGATTTAAGGGGATGATGCTTGAAGGGTTTTTGCTTTATGTGCTTTGTCTTCCAGTTCATTTTAATTCAACAAGAAAAAGCATGTGGCTCTTTGCCTTACATTTAAAGATGAAAGAAAAGGGCGTGTACTTCTTTCATGCCCAAGATCTGAAACGAAACTTTACAATCACATTATTTCTCTTTCAAAAGCATCTTCTAAGGGCTCAAATAAATGGACTGCACAAGCCTTTTATGCTAGCATTGACTGTTTTGTGCATGCTGGCATAAAGATGGTATAGTAAAATATAGCTTTAGGCCTGATGTGTTGAGTGACACAATCAGAGAATTACTTTTTAACCTTGGGTAACTCCGTTATAAGTTCTCAGTATTTACTTGCATGACACTGGCTTACACCAGACTTACATTGCAGTATTTACAGTTCATCCCAACTCCTTGCACAGAGGTGGCCATCCTCAGTGGTACTCAGGATTTGGCCCAGGGAGATGGATGAGGACTGAGTTTTTTTCAGTCCTTTTAGAACTGAGCCCATGACACTAGAGGTAAATCTCACCCAATAGGTTGATAGATGCAGTTAATGATACTAGATTTTGTTTTGTTTTAGTAATTATTTTGTTACTGATAGCATTTAATATTCATAGGGGAAAAAAGCCCCAACACCCTAAAACATTTGAGATTTTTTTTTAAATTAAGCCTTGTATTTCAGTACCCCTCAGAAAACCCTTTGCAATTGAGTGCACTCTGAAATCAGAGTAACAGTTAGTTTGTTGAGATGAACAAGATCTAGAGTATCATGGGCTTCCATTGGTATTGGGATGTAAAGGATGTGCTGAGGGTTTAAAACTGAAAGAAGCTGCCTAGATCTTTTCAGTTCATTTCCCAGGTCTTCTGGGAAACCAAAGGGTGTATTTGCTTTCAGAAATGTATTCGGAGCTATATTTAAACTGCTTGGGTTTCTTGCACCTGCTTCTCAGTAAAAGGCTGTTCCCAAACTTCCTCTGATGAAAGAATCCCCTTTTCATTTGCCAGCACTATTGTTTCACAGGAAAAATTCTTCTCTCTCTGTGCGTTTACTATCTGTACTGAATCTATAGGTACTGGTTTGAATTGCCAAGATATTGAACAATTCAAGATTCTCTTCAAGATAATGCTCTCCATATCCTTCTAATCTTTCTCCGTGCCTCTTCTGGGCTGAAATAACCTATCCTGAACAAGCATGAACAGAATTTTACGCAATCGTCTGAATGACAAATCCATAACTTGGCCAAGTGTAGTACGGATAGGCTCTGGTTTCTAAAGACTTAAAGGGTTCTCATTGCCTCTACTTCTGACTCCAGTAAACTGAAGCCAAAACTTGTAGTTTTTTCGTCCTTTCAAATTGGAACACATCTTCCCCGGCAAGTGCAAAATGGGCCAGTGCCAGCAGGATTAGGGAGAAATCCTGCTTTCTGTGAAGCTTTGAGGAAGACCAATGTTCAGAACTACTAAGTTCTGATCAGGGCATTTTCATATGCTCAAGTAGTGCTGTTCCTTACAGCAGAGATTAAGGTGTTTAGTACGTTGCCCACCTTTAAGTATGGGCATTCAGGTCAATCACAGGTTTTATGTGAGTAAGAATTTGCTAACAAGTTGGTCATAGCATGGCTTTCGGAGGAGAAGTGTCAGAGAAGACACAAAATGCGTCGAATTAGCATTTTAATTTGATTCAGGAACATGCTTTTGAAGGGCCTTTCCACATCATCCTTATTTGCTGTATTTTAGTTTGCACATCAGAGCAGACTTGGAGCTCACAAAGTGGATTTACAAAAGTAAACTGGACTGATCAAAGTAAATCCCAGAGACAGACTCCAGAGACGCAGCAGATGCACTGTAACCGCTAATGCATGCTCAGTCCATGACAGCACACTGAAGTTAGTCCAAAAGACCCCCTCTTCCCCCCCGAAACATGCATAATGTGGATGTCAGGTGCTTGGCACCATCTGTTTTGCTCTACAAATCTCCTGTAACAGGTGACCCAACTTGCTAACGTAAGCACAAATTCAGTGTGCCTTAGGAGTGTAGAAAGGACAGTTTAGTGATGTTCCCCTCTAGCTTATTCTGTGAGCCTGGGGATAAGAAGAGTCTTTTCATTCAGTTTGTGTCAAGTTGCTGCAGTAAAACCAGTAAAAGTCATGCTTAATTACCTACCACCATTCTTCTGCCTTTTTGCAAAACTTCTGAAAAATAGATTGCTTCTACTTTGGCACTTGATGTAGGTCCAAGGATACCTTTTGATTTCCAGGTTGCGTATTAATATTCAGAATACTCCTGTGTGCTAGGTATTTTCAGTCTGCAGAGAAAACAATCTTGCTGATCTATTCTGTGTCTATTAAGTGACCTCCAGTAGTCTTATGAAGAAGTGTGGTATTGGGAATTGGAGTCTAGAAATGTAATTAGCAACATGCAAATGGCTGTACTGGGTCTAAAAAAAATTAATCCAGACAAAAAGCCCTAAAAAGCCACATATGCTGTCTATGGTAGGGGTTAACTGATAAATAGAGGAGACTGAAGAAAGAGGCAGAAAGATGTTTTTCCAAAAACTCCTCCAGATTCAAGCAGTTTATGGTTTGATATTTCCTGATCTAAAGGGG
Source organism: Pluvianellus socialis (assembly GCA_013400795.1). Taxonomy (NCBI): domain Eukaryota; kingdom Metazoa; phylum Chordata; class Aves; order Charadriiformes; family Charadriidae; genus Pluvianellus; species Pluvianellus socialis. The sequence continues at coordinate 22,888 of VZTS01008109.1, forward strand.
ATGTTTATGTTTAATAGCCCTTTATTAGGATTTTACTCCGTTACTATGTCCAGTTGCATTTTGAACTCAACTGTTCACAATGACCTGTGGCAATGAGTTGCAAAGCTCACTGTACTAATAGTATCAGAGTAGTCAAACAGTAATAGTAATGGTAATCTAGCTCTATGTTGAAAATTATGCTTAAAATATACTGGTAAAATACTGAGATATTGATTACATTTATAGCTTTAGTTTGACTGAAGAGCTTTTTGTCATAATTGTTTACTCAATAAAAGAGTTGGCTCCTGCATACATATGGCTCAGCCACGGATGGATGGATGGATGGATGGATGGATGGATGGAGGGATGGATGGATGGATGGATGGATGGATGGATGGATGGATGGATGGATGGATGGATGGATGGATTACTGCAGCTACCTAATGTGTTTATGGAAAGGAAGACAGGTGCAATGTGCTTTTCTTTTAAAAACACAAAGAGTAAAATCAAATGCAAAGGCTCATCATCCTTTTAGTGATACAAATTTATTAATCCTATTATTACGGTTATTGATTGTGCTCATTTAAATTAATTGTGTTCTCATTGCCATTAACAGATCATAACAATTGGTACTTCCAAAGGCAAAACTTTGCATGGTTTCGCACACATATTGTTCAAGCATTTTTTTGCTCAATTTTAAAAAAAACATTCCTTTCAAATTGTGTCGAATTACTTTCAATTTTTATTGGCTTGCTTCACATAGCTGTAGGTTCTTCAGGAAGCAAGTGCCTCTATTTTTCCCTACAAAACCCCATGCTCTCATACCTTGAGTGTTGAATTTAAATTATTTCTAATCCTGAATCATCCCCTGCACCTAAACTTCTCACTTGCCTCATACGTGACTTCCAATGTAAATTGTTGAGTCTGGACAATAGATAAAATCTTGGGGTTTTTACTCTTGCATGTTGCAGAGGGGACTTGAGCAGTCTTGAAATGGTCCACCTAACCATTTGGGACCTGAAAATGTGTCACCAAGGGCAGAGGTGTGACCCAGAGGAGCAAATTCTGCTGCAGTGACAGCTTTGGGTTTGTTGTGGGTTGTGCATTGCAGAGAAGGAAAACTGGCGTTTCTGCACAAGGACATGCTGTCTGCCTGTCTGGCTGCTGTCCCTAATCATTTTCATGGTGTCAGATTTTCATCTGTGCTGGGTATTGTCTTGGGTTTCCACAGATGTCTGCATGAAATGTGGGTTGATACTTGTCTTTGTAGCTTCTGTGCTGCAGTCTGTTCTGTGGAGGGAATGTGTGTGTCCATGCAAGCCTTGGACTCTGAGATGCTGTATTATCTATTACTGAATAAAAGCCATAGAAGAAAACCTGACCACATCAGCAATTAATGGGATTACCAGGACTTCCTTCCTACTAGAGTACTAGCTGTAGGTTTACCAAGGGTGGGTGCACTTTTCATCAATGGAAAGCCATTCACCATTTAAAAATGTGCTGCACCCTCTTGTTAAATATATGGCATGAAACAGATCCAGTCTTTTAAGAAAAACGGAGTGTACATCAAACTTCAATGAGTAATCAGGAATTTCTTACAATGGAAGAGATTGTGCATTGAGACCACAAGAAAAAGTGGGATGTCCACCTGTAGAAATCACAGATCGCAAGAGTGACAGGGCTTAGTCAAGGATAACTAGAACAGGCTTTGGGAAATATCCATACGATCTGCATTTCATTCTTCAGTCTGTCTAAGTATAGCTATATAAAAAGTGTATTCATAGACAGGCTGCAGGAGAAAGCACTTAAGAATATTTTCTTAAGCAATAAGAATTCCTAATTTAGGCACCTAATATTACTTGGTGCAAACACTGTGACTTTTTTTAATTCAGATGTACGATTCAATTGTCCTTTCCAACCTTAGTAAGACTGTTACCTAAGAAGTGCCATGCTGTAGCAGAAGTGAGGCCCTTAGATGAAACCTCTTTAGGAAAGATAGAGTCTGAATGAATAAAAAGAGTTAATTCCCCTTACACTTCGGGGATATCTACATCGGAAAAGAGGAAAATTTGTTCTTGCAATTGAAATGGCAACTCCCTATTAGCTGACTGGGATTAAAGTAGCAACAAAGGCAAATCAGCTGGATCTATAATTTGAATGGATACTGAAAAAAAAAATCTTCAGAGCCAGTTTACTTCATCTTTATAAAATGTACAAGTTTTAGAACAGGGACTAAACCTGCGAGTTATTTTTTTGATAGGCTGGTGGAATCATGGAACCTAATTTTCCGTTACAAATCCAAAATGACGTGATAGGGAGGTTGTCTCTACAGAAGGGCAGAGCCATCTCAGCTCATTAGATCCCAAATTGCACCAGCAAAGCAGAATGTTGCAGGAAGGAGACTGAGTGGAGGGGACATGCCGTGTGCCGGTACTGAACCAGGTCCTCGCGACAGTTTGTGGTTTTAGATAGGAAGCGAAAGCATTAACCCAGCCTCTTCTAGCTCATGCAATTAAGTCCTTAAGGTGCCCTTCATAAACTGCAATATTCTTTACCTCTGTCTGAAGCTTCATCTTCAAACTCAATGTGGCTGCCATATTTTGTCCCCATTTCAGTGCAAGAGTAAATGGAAGGCATTAAAAAGTAACCTATATTGTTCTAGCCATTCACTGACAGTAGAAAGAAATATTGTAAGGAATCACTTTTAAAGGTATCCGTGTTAATGGTGCAGTGCGCTGGTCAGATTTGTATGCTCAGATGCCATTTGTTTTGCATCTGAAGTAGTTGATACTGAAGAACACAGGAGTGTGTAATCCCAGCCTTGCTGTTCGTCGAGCGTGTTGCCAGTGAAATTAGTAGGCCAGGTTCTGTGACGCCAGGCAGTAAAAGGTCATTACCCAGTGATATTAAGAGAGTGTAAATGGGAGAACAACAGGATCTACATCTCTGGAAGAATGAGGAAGTACTTATTCTGGGAAGATACTAAAATTTTCCCATTCTAACACAGACACAGGAGAGTCCGGAAGCTGGCTAATATTTTATAAATCTCTAGGGCAAACATTTTTTTGAAGATAACGACATGATTAGACTCATAAACTCATTAAAATGTAGGTTTCTTTGTGACCGGGGTGCTCCCCAGGACTAAAGCGAGCGATGTTTTATTTTCCTGTCGCTAGCTCTTGGACATTTCTGTGAAGTGGACCATCCAGGACAACTCTCCCCGCACGTATTCCCATTATGACCCAGTGACATCCCGCCAGCTGCAGTGTGACCAGTGCCCTCCTGGCACCTACGTAAAGCAGCACTGTACGACCACCAGCCCGACGCAGTGTGCCCCGTGCCCGGACCAGTACTACGCCGAGGACTGGAACAGCCACGACGAATGCCAGTACTGCAGCGCCGTTTGCAAAGAGCTGCAGTACGTCAAGCAGGAGTGTACCAGCACGCAGAACCGCGTCTGTGAGTGCGTCGAAGGCAGATACCTGGACCTTGAATTTTGTTTAAAGCACACAGAGTGTCCTCCTGGATTCGGCGTGGCGCAGCCAGGTATGTACCGCTTTGTCAACACGCGCAGGCTTAATTAGAGCTCTACTGCACGTCGACGACTCGTGGCAGTTACAAGATTAGGAGAGAGGCTCGTCCAGATGAAATTACAGGACAGTAAATTGTAAAGCCAATTGAACCTGTTCCTAGCCTGCATCATTTGGACTGTAGCCAAAGGAACATTTCTCAGTGGAATACCCTGCTCCTACAGTAATATATAACTTAATGGCAGTAGCAAATGTAGCAAATTGCACTCTAATGAGAAACATGATGGATTGCCTCTTTTAAAGGAACATTATCTGGAATGTAGTATTTGTGTGTGTGATAAATAATAATGTTTTTCAATTTGAAATCTGCTGTTTCAAGCAACTGTATATCTTGACAAACGCCAGGAGCACTACGTGTTTGACACCAAGTGTGTAATTATAGCGGTATTAATATAGCTCTAGCATCACGGCAATATGTGGTAATAATTAATTATCAGCATCCTAAGCGGAACTCTTAGGGAAACTGTTGCTATTATCAAACAAACAACTATTTCTTTGTCAAGCAGGCTGGCATTGTGCTGTAGGTCTAGTGGGGATACAGAGCGACACAGCACTTTTCAGTGGAGTGTATTCTTCGTTTAAGACAACACAAATCGTTAAACCTACAATAAGTTCTTCTCTCAAAACAAAATGCATCGTTTATCATTTGGCAAATGTCATGGCCCAGTTTAGCTCCTGTATTTAATACAACCTGAAAGAATTGTAAACTGTCATTGTACCAGAGATTGATATCTGCCCGGAGAAGAGCACTGAGGAAGGGAATCAAAGCGCCTCAGACACAAACCCATAGGCAACCAATCTCCAGACCGCGGAATTAGTTCCCTAGGAATTACATATGTACAGTGAGAAACAGTAGCGCTGGCCTGTACATTTTAGAGCTGTGCTGAATGCCAGGAGTCTTTTCCTGGGTTATGAACAGCTCATTGGAGAACCAACTTTGACATAAGGAGTAATGTCGCTGCTGTAGCTGCTCGCTAGTTGCCGAGTAATTGGTTAACTAAGCATTACCCTGATGCCCTTGCTACTGTTAAGCATTTCCACTGGCAGCTACCACATTTCCATGTTATAAACCTTCATTAACCTAAATCGTTATACCCAAGGGCTTGGGTTAATGAGGTTCCACTGTGCCTTCGTCAGCAAGTCACACGGGGACAGAAACAAAGTTCTCGGAAAGACAGTTTGGGAGACGAACAAAGAAGTGCGAATTGTCTGAGCAACCAGCCTGCTGCATCCCTGCGAGCATGGTGAAACCATGGCAGACGAGTTTGAATCCCTCAGCTCAAAATGCAACAAACTTTGGAAGAAGAGAAATTGTCTGATCGTGTAATTTATTGGAAAGTTGGTTTCCAAAAGACCATCAGAATGAACCAGCTAAACCCAAGCAGACCTCAAACAAGAAATGAAAACATTGTAAAAATAATTGCGTCCCTCTGTGTCAATAGTCAGTTTTTGAGATGAGGCACTGACTAAAAATTTAATAAGCATGGCCCACGCTGCGTTCACGGTTTCTGCCATATGATACGCTTGAACTTGGTAACAAATGCAAATTCAGGGGAAATAAAACCTAAGCGTAAAGGAATATGCTTCCACTGCCACACACGGAGATGGTATGGTCCAGTGTCTCATTTGAAGCTTAAAACATTAGAAATCTGTTTCCCCGCTGCCGGTCACTCCTGATGACATTGGGCGGATCCCTTTACTTCGGTAGTCTGCTTTTGTGAGCGCAGATCAAGGTTTTGTTCCTTTCTGCCGCGGTCGGCCCTGTCTGTGTCAGAGTTTTCAGCAGCACTGCGCTGGGGAAGCCCCGCTGCTATGAGGCGGCACTACCTCCCCGCCGGCGGCTGCCGTTTCCCTGGGGAGAAGGGGGGATTCCAGGAGAATTGGAGGGAGCGGCAGAAGGGCGGCCAGGCTGCGGCGGTTTGTTCCTTGAACAAGAGCAGCCCGATAAGCAGCAAAGAAGAAGCTGGCAAAGCTGCGAGGTGACTTTATGCTCAACTCTGGGAACAGTGATGGATCACCCGGTTTATTTCCCTCTGGTGCCGCAAAGGTTACACAGGAAGCTCCGAGCAGAACGACGCACGGTTTGCAGGGACTCTCCTTTCTTCCCCTTCCTCGCTGCCGGAGCACAACAGCAGCGTCTCTGTAGCAGGGAAAGTTGCTAAAAAATTCAGACTTCTCAGCAAAGCTCATTGCTGCCTGCCCAGGTGCAGGTGTTGGCTGGAGCATCGTCTGCCCAGGGCTGCAGGCAGCTCACGTCACGCAAGAAAACACAAGGGCAGGCGCTACTGCTGCTGCTGCCGGTGGGGCACCGGCTGCAGAAAGCAGAGGATTTTGAGGGTCTGGCAATGTACAGGGTCTCTGATTTTCAGGTGCACAGCTAAAAAATTCCTCTTTGTTTTCACTTGATGTCTGATGAAAGAAGTGCTGTGTTGGGCGTATGCAAGTATTACACTTTCTTTTATGGCTGGCTGAAAACTGGAGATATCTACTCCTTTTCTCTAAGGAAATGCCCAGAATAAATAAAATTTGCTTAAAAACTAGCATTAAAAGAATGATCCACATGTAAATGCTTCCAAAATACACTAGATGGAGGCATTTTCTTATTCAAATGTAATTTCAATTTTTTTCCAAAGAATTTTAAGCACGTGCTTAGGTTCATGTTCAATAATGAAATATTAGATATTAGACTTCAGGCACTTGCTTAAATGTTGGCTGAATAAAGATGAACTAAGAGTGTATGTACAGCATTTATTGGTGCTGTTATTTTCTTGCCATTGGGGGCTAGACAGTTTGCATTGTTTCAGATTTCCTGCATTAATAGTCTTCCTATTTGTCAATGTGATAGAAACATATATTGTCCTTCTGTTGCATCATATATTTAATTCTGAAGTAAAACTATGCCTTATAAAATTAAAACACTAAGTAAAACATACGCATGTATATTAAATATTTTTGCTATATTGGACAATCTACTTTCTTTGCTTTTAATAATATTTTATTCAAGCCCAGAAAAAAGTTCAAAAATGTTACTGCAATTCTATTTTCCTGTGTAATTTAATATTTGATCAGGCAAAGTACTTTTCAGAGGTTCTTTAGTTTGATATTTCGTTAGGTTATATTTTTAGCTAGAACTAAACTAACCCATTCCAGTAAGGTTCTGGGCAGATATTAGAGTGCAACCTAGTTTCCTGTGCCATTTGATTATTTTACAAAATATTTGTACAGCTGAAGGGTGAAGGTCAGACATCATGTAAATTCTGAATAGACTCAAGTAATGACTGATTTAAGTATATTAACCTACTAAATTACGGATTCAGTCAGTAATTACTAATTTTAAAGTTGGTAACAAGTGTATGTAAAGTAGTATTTACTGTATTACTCCAGCAGGAACATCATTCTCTTGAAGAATTGGTTTTGTTTTTAAGAATTAAGTGTGCTTGTTTTTTGGGGTTTTGGGTTGTTTTTTTTTTTTTTTTAATATGCAATTCCTTCATCCTTCGTGGATCAGAAATGTGAAAAGCAGAAACATGACAATTTTGGGAGGAATATTTTATTTCTGTGTTCTTGCTTTTTTTTTTTTTTTTTTGACGTTGAGGTTGTATGTAATTGGATGCATTGTTTTCCTGTCTCCACAGGTACCCCTGAGAGTGACACTGTATGTCAGAGATGTCCAGAAGGATTTTTCTCAAATGAAACATCATCTAAAGCAGCCTGTCTAAAGCACACAAACTGTAGTGCACTGGGTTTCAAAATAGCATTGAAGGGAAATGCAGTTCATGACAATGTCTGTCAGGAAAATGCAGATACGACGCCTCAAAAATGTGGAATAGGTATGTATCACATTAAGGAAGACTGCTCTGAAAACATATTACAGTTAAATTACAGTTTAAATTAAAGTATAAGATTTCATGATAAATATACCTAGCTTGGTAACCGTTTGCCTGCCATGGTGATGGCTGTAGTAGAGTGTTAATTATTGAAGGTCAGACCAAATGGAACTCAAGCACAGAGAGCGACAGCACTATAAAGTCCGCTTTGTTTTTTAAGCATTTTTTTTCTTATCATCCTTGCTACTTGCTTCCCCCCCCACCTCCCTGAGACAAGCTGGGTGACAGAGATCAAAACAATTGACATATTCTTTTTCTCTTTCTCATTTCAGATGTAACCCTGTGCGAAGAGGCTTTTTTCAGGTTTGCCGTTCCTACGCATCTTGCACCTAACTGGCTGAACATACTAGCAGACAGTTTGCCTGGGACAAAGGTTAGCACAGAAAATATCGAGAGGATTAAACAAAGGCATGGTACTCAAGAGCAGACCTTCCAGCTTTTGAAATTATGGAAGCAGCAAAACAAAGACCAGGATATGGTCAAGAAGATTATTCAAGGTACCTTGTTTTGATAGCACGTATATTAGAGGCAACATTCTAAATGGCACTGTAAAAGTTGCTTGGAATCAAACACCTTGCGGTGACGTGTTATGCTCTGAGGAGGACCTGCAGGGCTTAACTGAGATTTATTGATGCAGTAAGCACAGTGGGGAAGCGGGAAGAGAATTCAGCTTCTCCTGATCAGTTGAGGACTGAATTCTTCCCAGACTTGTAGCCCCCTTGGGAGCGCGTGTGGTGCCACAGGCAAGATCCCCTTTTGAGACTGCACAACATATGAAGAATTTTGATCAAGTGGAGAAAATATTTCCCACTGTTCTATCTGAGCCGTGTCTGTTGAAGTTAGAGGAAGCTGGATGCCTGCAACTGAGGGTGCAATTTGTTTTCTGTAGAGTGGAGATTGGCAGCTTGGACTAGGACACATGTTCACAAAATGGGGATGCATGGGACTGAGGAATACACAGACAGGCTTTCCCTTCTTTCTCCCTTCCAGCACCTATTTGTCATGCCAATTCACCACTTTCTTTGTGCTGAATCTGCCAAGACAGGTGTCAGAGGTGAAACAGTGCTGCAATGTTAACACCAAGGTTTTTATGAGAGTCAGGCCAACTCTTTTCATGTAAGCCATCAGCAACAACTGCCGCATTAGAATGACCTTCTGTCCACCCAGAATAGACTTGAAAAATGCTGCAGAAATGTTTTTTTCTCCCTTTTCTTTTTAATATGGATGCTTAAGTCAGACTCCAAAGTGTCTAGAGTACTTCAAAACTGAAAATGACTATTTTAGCAAAGCTTGCCTAGACATTTCTGAAGAAGAGAACCAAAAATTAGGATTCCTTTCACATACACAAAACATTTTGCAAGATGGATGAAACAAGCATATAGCAATAAATACTTGCTACTAACTTTGTTTGTGATTTGGGGCTGTTTGCATTTGCAAAGTTAATTAAATTCTTAAGTGTTTTTTAATCAGCCTTAAAAAAAGCATTGCTGGGACAATTATTTGAAATAACAGAAACAAGGGAAGGAATATTCACCTTGAAATGTAGAAGTTCTTTTGCAGGCCATGGTAAAGTTGTAATGCGTTGTACTTATCTCTCTCACTTTTCCGCTTCCTATAGATATCGATCTTTGCGAAAACAGTGTCTTAAGACATATTGGCCACCCGAACCTCACCTTTGAACATCTCAACACACTGATGGCAAGCTTACCGGGCAAGAAAGTGGAAAAAGAAGATATCGAGCGCACAATGAAACTGTGTCAACCCACAGAGCGAGTTCTGAAGCTTCTCAACCTGTGGAGAATAAAGAATGGTGACCAAGACACCATTAAAGGTTTAATGTATGGACTGAAGCACTTGAAAACATACCACTTTCCAAAACCAACCATCCAAAGTCTGAAGAAGGTGATTAAGTTTCTTCACAGATTTACAATGTATAGATTACACCAGAAACTCCTTTTAGAAATGGTAAGGAACCAAGTTAAATCAGTGAAAGTAAGATGCGTCTAATTCAAGATATTTTTCATTCTCCACTGACTATTTTTCCCTAATTACTGCCAGCAGTAATTAAACTGGAACGTTGTTTTCCTACATTATGTCTTACTATTTATAGAAATGCCTGACTGGAATAGCTCTCAGTCTTTTGCAGTGTTTTTGGAAGTTTTTTTTTAAATAAAATCACTTTTGTAAAAGCTATTAACCTGTTGGTAACACTAAGAGCCTGATTCTGCATTTTTGCACATTCAGAGTTGAAAAGCCCCACTATAGTCACTGGATGAGAAAAGAATGCCGGACCAGGCTCTGCTACAGTATTTGCTATTTATATTCTTTGAGGTATAAACATTTTTGTTGTACATATTTATTAAGTTAAATGGAAATTGTATGAGACTGAATTTTAGGAAGAGAAATGAAAAGCACACTGTATATTTTCTAGCTAAACAAAAATGATCCCATATATTTTTCTGGCAAAATTTTGTAGCATGCTCTAAGAGTTATTAATTTCTTTACATTTTATATTTAAAAAAAATATTATTGCTTAGTTTTATTTGTATAAGTTGTGGTATCTTTTGGTAGGGATGTTTTAATTTATCCAATGATTTTAATTCAAATATGGTGAAAATATAGCATAAGTGACCTGAATATTTAAATATTCTGTGAGGAACTGAATGTACCATATTTAAGAAGATGGATTTTTAAGTAAAATTTCATAATCTTATTTTATAAAACAATTAAATTTTTCAGTTTACTTTTTGACTGGTGTTCTCCTCTTGACTCTGAAGTAGGAACTAATAACAAAGACAGACCATGTGGATTTCCCTGCTTATCTTGGGCTTGGCTCTCTGCTACTCCCTGTCTGGTCTGGTAGTTAATATGTGAGCCAAGTAAATATTGACCAGCACTGGATTTTCATGGTCACTGCACAGGTGTAAAAGAAGGGAAAAAAGTACTAAAGGTTCCAGTTCAGAGGGCCTAGGTGGTTGCGATACAACTGATTATAACTCCATAGACGTATTTGGCCCAGCATCACTCTTGGCCCGGCGTCATTCTTGGAGAGCTCACAACCTTTGCCCTAACCACAGCTTGTAATTTCATGGAGGAAAGATGATGCACGGCCCTGACAGACTTGGAAACCCTCACATATTGCCTCTGTGTTTAAAGGAAGGGAGCACAGAGAGGTCACATAAAACAAAATAAAAATAATTTACCATTGCCCTCAGCTGCAGAATGAGGCACCTGCAAAGACACGGGTCCCCAAAAAAGGGAACAGAGAGTGTGTGAATGTTGTTATCAGAAGCTCATATAATTTTAAGGACCAGTGATCGTTCACTGCAAGCCCGCAGCTTTGGTGGCTGCAGGGCGTGCTGTACTCTTGTTTTTTCCTTTACACCATGTGAACAGCATTTGAGTATCCTTTTCCCTTGTGTAAAGGAAGGAAAAGCCATCAGCATTTAGCCTTGTATGACAAATGTTCTTCTATTACAGATGAGAGGATCTTAAGTAATGAATGAGGATTCCTGGTAGATATGATAGGTGCTCATCAGAAGTGCTGTCCTTACAGAGAGTACAAATGGGACATATTGCTTTAAAATACTCGGGTTCACTAAATTCTCACATCACTTTTTGTATCTAAAAGAATAAACTCCCTTTTATATTTCACATCCTATATATTAGCGTCTCGTTTACCAGTGTAGCTGAGAAACGGTGCTGAACACACACACAAAATTCCTATTTTTGTGTTGATTCATTTGAAATAATTTACATACTTTTACTACAGAAACTGGTTTCACATATAATTAAAAGTCTTAAAAGAGGGTAGCAACAGAGTCTCAAATCTGCAAAATAAGAGACCAGATGTTTCCATGACTCTGACAGGTGTGGAGGTTTGGGGTGTTGTAGGTATTAAAATGAGACTACTAATCTTACGGGTAGCAAAAAGAAGAGGAATCC